>JAOUQZ010000031.1:1574949-1585565 GCA_028564935.1 Neosilurus hyrtlii
AGGTGTGGCCTTTGTGTCTGTTAGTACGAATGAAGGAGGTGTGGCCTATGTGTCTGTTAGTACAAATGAAGGAGGTGCGGCCTATGTGTCTGTTAGTACAAATGAAGGAGGTGTGGCCTTTGTGTCTGTTAGTACAAATGAAGAAGGTGTGGCCTTTGTGTCCTTAGTCCAACTGAAGGAGGTGTGGACTTTGTGTCTGTTAGTACAAATGAAGGAGGTGTGGCCTTTGTGTCTGTTAGTACGAATGAAGGAGGTGTGGCCTATGTGTCTGTTAGTACAAATGAAGGAGGTGTGGCCTTTGTTCCTGATAGTCTAACTGGAGGAAGCGTGGTGGTCTTTGTCCCTGATAGTCTGACTTAAAGAGGTGTTGCCTTTGTGTTGTTAGTCCAACTGAAGGTGTGGCCTTTGTGTCTGTTAGTACAAATGAAGAAGGTGTGGCCTTTGTGTCCTTAGTCCAACTGAAGGAGGTGTGGACTTTGTGTCTGTTAGTACAAATGAAGGAGGTGTGGCCTTTGTGTCTGTTAGTACGAATGAAGGAGGTGTGGCCTATGTGTCTGTTAGTACAAATGAAGGAGGTGCGGCCTATGTGTCTGTTAGTACAAATGAAGGAGGTGTGGCCTTTGTGTCTGTTAGTACGAATGAAGGAGGTGTGGTCTTTGTGTCTGTTAGTACAAATGAAGGAGGTGTGGCCTTTGTGTCTGATAGTACGAATGAAGGAGGTGTGGCCAATGTGTCTGTTAGTACAAATGAAGGAGGTGTGGCCTTTGTTCCTGATAGTCTAACTTGAGGAGGCGTGGTGGCCTTTGTCCCTGATGGTCTGACTGAAAGAGGTGTGGCCTTTGTGTCTGTTAGTACAAATGAAGGAGGTGTGGCCTTTGTTTCTGACAGACCGAATGAAGGAGGTGTGGCCTTTGTCCCTAATAGTCTGACTGAAGGAGGTGTGGCCTTTGTCTTTGATAGTCTGATTGAAGGAGGTGTGGCCTTTGTGTCTGTTAGTACAAATGAAGGACGTGTGGCCTTTGTCCCTAATAGTCTGACTAAAAGAGGTGTGGCCTTTGTTCCTAACGGTCCAACTAAAGGAGACGTAGCCTTTGTGTCTATTAGTCCAACTAAAGGAGGTGGTAATAGTAGGTGTATACCCTGAGCACTAGACAGAGCTGTGCGTGTGTTTGAGTATACACGTGTGCGTGTGTGTTTTCGTATGTGAGCTGAGTGCTACGCTTGCGTGCCAGTCTGTATTTACAGTTGTGACAGTCTGTATTTATGTGTATTTAGTGTGAGTGTGTGCGAGCGTGTGTTTGTGTGTATGTGTATTCTTTATTGTACTCCAACGTTTGCTTTGATTCATTAATTTTCCACAGCATGCAGACAAGCAATTGTGTCGTGCAAATCATAACTTTGGCTGTGTACGCACGCACACAAACACACACACACAAACACACGCACACAAACACACACACACGCAAACACACACACAAGCACGCACACAAGCAAGCACACACACATGCACGCACACAAGTACACTCACACACACACACACGCACACACACACGCTCTGCTTTTCGTGACAGCCTAAATGATGGCGTGACCTTCCTTCCAGATGTGATCAGGATCCAAGCCAGGAGTTTACACATCTCAGCTTGTTTTAAACAGTCAGGAAAGGTTCCTCTGGTTACTCCTGCCATCCTTCTCCTCCTGCCCCCCCTCCCCTTTCCTGTTTCTTCCCTCCATCCCTCATCCACCTGTTACACTTTTGATCCTCCGATTAGCATCCTGAACACAGTGCTCCCCTCTCTCTCTCTTTCTCTATCCAACACCGAGCATCACTACCACACTCTCACCTGGACCACACCCACAATCTGTTATTTAAATCAAAGCGATGACATCATAACACCCTGCCAGCCAGGTTTCCTGATATCATAATACTTGACTCACTTTATACATACATACTTTAAAGTTCTGCTCCCTCCTACGCTCCTTATCCCACTGTTGCTATGGTAACGACCCAACACTGCCGCCTATAATTGCTTTCTGTAAAATTATATGCTATAAGTGAAGCATTAAATTACACACACATTATATATCTATATATCAGTATCTCCATAAAAGACATAAATTGATTATGTCTGGTGTTTCATGAGTGTTTTTTATTTTTTCCGCGTCTCTCTGCCTGCTCCTGGTTCAGAGAATCTGTCCATCATCCGTGAATGCTAATTAACCTGTTGAGTAAAAATAGTTCCTATTGCCGGTTGAATCGTGTCCTCAGTTAAATGGCTATTCTTTACATCCGTTGATGTTCGAGAACATATAGTGCTCGGTACAGTTACAGCACCACGGCGTCTCTGTAAAGACCTTTCTCTTCTGCTGTGCAGTTATGAGTTCAGTATGAACAATCCAGACTTCCTGTATGGGAACGTGCTGGCTCCAGGGGCCCGAGCTGCTGTTTCGTCTCTCTCTCTCTCTCTCTCTGATCTCTGCTGTGATACGAGATGTTCACATAGGTAAGTCTATTGGGCTTTTTACACCCGTGTTTAGTGGCTCATCAGAGCCAGAACTTATCCCGGTTTTCATGGGAGTTAAACTTCTCCTGGATGGGACTGTAGTCCATCACAAGTTACATACCCAGCATTTATACTGGCTGGGACTGCAGTCTCCGTGTTCTGGTTGTTTTCTAGAAGATTCTGGAAGGTTCTTGAGTGCTATGACAAACTACTATCTGACTGAGGGTTAAGATAACCGTTTATTCACTCAGGGCTAAAGATATGAGACAGAGAGAAAGAAAGAGAGAGAGAGAGAGAGGCACAAAAAAGAAGACAGAGACCAGCAGTGAAAGACACAGAGAGATGGTGAGAGACATGTACGGTTGGAGACAGAACAAAAGACCAAGAAATAGAGAGACACTGAAAGAGAGCCAGAACAGATGGAGAGAGATGTGCAGAGTGAGAGACAGAGATAGTGAGATAGAGAGAGACATGCAGAGTGGGGAACAAATAGCAAGATAGTGAAAAAGACAGATGGAAAGTGACAGAGTGACAGAGAGAGATGGAGAGAGAAAGAGATGGAGGGAGACACGTTGAGTGAGAGTCATATAGCGAAATCGAGTGAGACAGAGATATGGAGAGTGACATGTAGAGTGAGACAGAGATAGTGATACAGAGTGAGACAGAGATATGGAGAGTGACATGTAGAGTAAGCGAGGAGGAAGAGGAGAAAGATAAATTGAGACAGAGAGAGTGAGACAAACAGGCAGAGAATGAGACAGTACAAGAGACACACAGACGTCTATAAGACAATAACGAGCTGTCTGTGCCCCAGTAACGGACCTGACGTCTGCCTCTAAGTTGACGGGAAAAAACGGAACGAAAAGACTGGACAGGCGAGCGCTTTAAGATCTAAAGGACGACAGAGTCTTGAGGACAACGCTGTGCTCATTTTGGACAGATAAGACAAGTGGCACAAAAAAGATGAGTCAAGTGTGTGTGTGTGTGTGTGTGTGTGTGTGTTTGAGGGGAACATCTGTGCCTTGAGACGAATTCTGTCCCATTTAAAAGACATAAATAAAGCGTCACACATATTCCTGTAAATATCTTAAAGGAGATAGACTGCAAAACAAACAAACAAACAAAAAAAAATCCTATCAAGACAAGTCCAAATATATCCAGTACTTCATAATAAACTAACCTAAACCTAATCTGATTAAACGTATTTAGAGACTTTTCTTTTTTTGTTTCTCTGCCATCGTTTTGCTTTTAATCATTTAATCTTTAAATCCTGTATTTCACGGAGAAGCGAATGCAGCTGAATGTAGTGAATTTTGGATTCAACAACTTTTCTGATGAATGTTGATGAAAATCTTGGTTCGCGCTGTCATTTTGCAAGATTTAGTGTTGTTTAGCAACAATTAGCAACATTTGTGCAAATGCTTGCAGAAGTGTTTGGTTGGTGAACATTAGCAACTGTTAGCAACACTTGTGTAACTTATAAACCGTGATCTGTGCATGTAATCATGTAAAAATTAAAAACAAAAATATACGTGAAAATAACGTCTGAATAAATGTTAATCAGATGCCCACTAGGGGGAGACATTTCATTATAAAAAATATTCCAAGCTGTCTTAGGCAGATTTGTCAGGTTAATTAATACATTTGTCATTATAATCCATATGTGCCCGACAGTGGTACCATGCATCTATGAGTAACAACCTAGTCTTTAAAGTATTTACCTAGCACATGGTAAATACTAGTTTACTAATACTACTAAAATACAAGTTTTTACTCAAAGTAGACAGAAGCAGGTCTAAAAGGTCGATTTTGAGTGCACAGTGTTTTGTATAGCGTGACAAGTGTTGTTTATAATGTTTGTTGTCGTTGTGGTTATCGTTATTGCTAATGTCGTTCCTCTAAGCGCTGTGACACTCTGCTATCTGATAACCATGTATCGACTTTCACATTCCTCTGTAGAGGTGCACGACTGTAGAGTGAATCACAATCGTTCACACCTCTGGACTCTGATGAACGTGATGAACGCCATGTGAACCCTGACGAGTTTCATCTTCAGAAGCCGTGACTCATTCATCCCGTGCTTTAAATGCCTTGTTGGATTGAGTAAAAATAAAAAAGACTGATATCACAGATAAGGTGATACACGGTGTGATATGCTCACTAACACGTCGTAACATTTAGCTTTAATCTTTAATTCCCTTTCTCACTCATTTTCCAGGCGGCTTAATTCTATCAGGGTCGCAGGGTCGCTCAATATTGGGTGAGGGCAAAGCACACCCCAGACTTCTCGGCAGACCATCGCAGTGCCAGCACACGCACATAACCACTCACCCTCACACCTAGGGGCAACTTGGAATAGTCATTTTGCCTACTATATGCATGTCTTTGGACTGTGGGAGGAAACCGGAGTATGCGGAGGAAACCCACACAAGCACACGGAGAACATGGAAACTCCACACAGAAACGCCCTCTCAAAACCCATGACCTTCAGTCTCAGACATTACCGTAAAATTATGGTAAAGTACTGTATTTTGTTAATGGTGTCGGTTGTATTTGAGAAATGGCTGACGTCATACTGGCAGCAAGCCAGGGTCACTGGACGGAATAAAGACTCTAGCTAGGGGTGGAATCTGGGACCAGATTCAGTCCGGCATGTGTGCCGGCAAGTGACATCATTATACCTGTTGTTATTGGTGTTCGGGGTGTGCACGAGGGATGCAGCACAACAGAATGAGCAGTTAATTGCTCAGGTATTTTCATCAACGTTTCAGCCTCTTACGATTATATTACCACGGTACGTTATGAATTATATCACCAGTTATAAACACAGCATATTTGTCAGTCACGTGATCAATACGCCCCCCTGGAGGCATTTTGTATGGTTTCCAAAAGGTGAACAAAATGTGAGCAAACACCCGGAGAGCGATTATGATGTTTAACAGTCGTATAAAGGTGGAAAATGGAGAAAGAGAAGAAAATGAGAGGATACCATACCAAGACAAACTCAGTAAAGATGCCAGGGACAGGAACCGACACAGAACAGGTGCCTCCAACTCCTTCCCTGGACATCACTAAGTATCTGGTTTATGGTATAAGTGCAGATACTCTGGAAGAGTTAAAAAATTATAAATGCCTAGAAGCTCACGAACACTTCTCAAACGGCTGGGTGAGGATCTGTTACACATTCAGCTATCACAGCAAAGGTAAGAAAACTGTAAACAACTAAACTTGTAGCGAGTGTATCAGCCTAGAAACCAGTTATGTGATTTTATTTCCTTTATAATGAACATAAAACAGTCATGAATATCAAAGTGTTGTAACAGAGAAATCATCACATATTCTGAAGGAAATTATGTAATAACTAATAAAAGTAATATGTGAAGCTTCTCCTTAACATAATTAATACAATAATCAGTCATTATATTATTATTATTAGTCATTATGAAATGGTTTGGCACTGTTGTAAATTGTTGTTCTTTATCTCATTTGTCTTGTCTGCAGGTCTTGTATTCCCAGCGTCAGCGTGTTGAAGAACAGTAGTCAGAAACGTTTCCATTCGGGAAACCAGAAAAATCTAACACCACACTCAACTGTTCTACTGTTCGAGTTACAACTTTTCACGCAAACACCAACGTCCCATTTCTCACACAAAAAGCAAGCCTCGGCTCTGTTCCGTACTGCATTGTTTACCAGCCCAAATGGCGCCAACAACCCAAAATGCACTGTGGCTTTGCGAGAGTGACGTCACGTAACCCCCCAAAGCTTCTTTGGTGGGAAATTTGACTACCCAAACAGACAGATCAGCCATTTTGAAGCAGCAACAGCAATAGCAGCGTAAACTGTATAACTCTGTATATCTGTACATCCCTCAGCATCTTCGTGGTCGACAAGTTTGCGACGGTAAGCATTGATTGTGCTTGTTTACTTTTAAAATGTATACGCTTATGTAGAAGCTTTTTTTGGCCATGCATGTGTTACTTTACTGAATTTCTGCTGTATACTATTTTCACTGCACATAATGTATAGGCCATAAAGGACATTCCCCGAATACAAAGATACAGATTTCAAGTTTCTGTATTTGAGAATTAATGCAAAGAGCTGTGTGTGCATGTATTTGTTTAAAATATTTATATTTACATTAAACTGACCACAAACAAGGAAAACGGATTTAAGAAACCGGTTTCCAACCAGCAGGCAGATTTACACTAATTTCACTATTCACAACACCTTTATTTTAAGACCATTAAGCCTATACACACACACACACGTATATATATATATCTCCTTCATGTATATTCATTATAAGTATATGTATTATAAAATAAATACACTATAAATTAATATTTTATATACCCATATATCTGTGTGTACTGTGTAAAGTTTGTACACGTTTTCAATCGGTCCATTATATAAACCTGTTAAGTGCTCTTTTCAGAACTTTGAGAAATAAATTCTATTATGTGTTTCATTGCAGATGCTTCCTGATGGGGGATCAAAAGTAACTAAAACAAAGAAGAAAACTGCTACTATAAGCCCAAAAGTCCTTGCCCTGATCAGAAACTTGGCGGACTTCGAATGGACGGAATAAGGACAGCTGTTTGTTTTCTCTGCTTCATGAAATGATGATTTAATATGAAATATCAAAAACTAATAAATATCACTATTTAACCTTTATTTAAAAAGTCAAACAGGAGGCACAGGAGATCCGTTAATACTGTAATATGAATGTACTGTAACATAGTGGTTTGAAAGTATGTATGTATATAGATCATGTATATATTTTGAGCTTTATACTCCAACATGATAACAATAAATTGATCTTATGTAAAAGTCTTTCTGTGATTTTATATATATATATATATATATATATATATATATATATATATATATATATATATATATATGAATACACTCCAAACAAAATGCAGTTTTAAAGTGTAGTTATTGTCATTATCACAAATCTATCGAGACCCGTGTGTATGAATATGTGAAAGTGTGTGTATATATGTGTGTACGCCCTCTGCCATTTCACTCTGATAAATATTAAATATAATATTCAAGTATCTTTTTTTATCTGCATGTTATTAAGAAAATAGGACCCCTGAAGTGACAGGTGACAGTAACACTGTAATTCGAAAAACAGTGATGCTCTGATATGGAAGTACGCCTTCAACGTTACTTTAACAGTAATTTACCGTAAAAATACGGGACTGTAATTTCTCAGGAATACATTGGCATATAAAAATTATGGTGAATTACCGTAATTTTGATTTATGGCAACCGTTAAATTTACGGTATTTCGTTGGCAGGCAAAACTGACAGTATTTTAACGTAAATTTTACGGTCTGTGTCTGAGAGTGTTCTTGCTGTGAGGTGAACATGCCAAGCACTACACCGCCGTGCCCCAACCCTCAATTCACTGCTTGCTATTTATTCCACTAGCCCTTCTTCTGCTTCCTCATTTCTTCCACTCTGTTTCCTCCTTAATCTTTAGACTTCCTGATTGGTCCAATGGTTCACGTGCTCATTTACACAAAGTCACGGATGAATTAAGACAACACGGACGCTGTAAGAGGATTTCCGAATACGATTTCTGTTTTTATGATTTGCTGATATTGTCCCTTAGTCCGCCGGCCCTTTACATCTTCAGCCGGTCCTCATCTTGGTCGGCCTGAGATATTCGCGTCCTCTTGCGGTGCATGCGCTGACCTCTTTGATGTTGGGGTTGCCCTGAGCTCTGTGTGCTGATGCTTCTGTATGTATGTTGTGGATACTTGCCGTGGCATTCGGAGCTCTGCTGCCCAATAGCATTGCATCTCTGCGGCTGTATGGGACACACTGCTGAACTGTGAGCAGCCACGCCATTCCAATTACATCCTGCACATTTTGGAGGACTGTTTACCTCATTGTTCTTCTGTTTGCTGTAACTGTAAAGCGACTTATTAGGATTGTTATGATGGCGTTTGCGTTCTGATGTGGTGGGGAGGGTTGGGCGGAGATTCCACTTCATCTGGATAATTGGGTCTTTCACTTGCATTACGTTGAGGTGCGGCGCCATCTCGGGACGCCCAGAGCAACCGTCAAGAACGCTGTGCCTCTATTCATGGAAAATGAACTATGTTATCCGTGAGGGAGGATGAGCTGGAACAGTAGACATGCGGCCTGAGACAGCCGTCTTCCTGTCCTATAGCTACAGCATCCATACATCTACATTCCATCAACAAGACTGGAAGCGTTCGAGTATCCTGTACAGTGACCTCCCCTCAACACCTTTGGAATGAACTGGAGCCCGGACTGAACCCCAATCCTCCTCAAGACCCCCCTTTACAGTGATGTTTAGTTCATCCTCACAAAAACACTTCGTCCTCACAAAAGTTCGTCCTCACAAAAACAATTGTGATTCAGTTTTATATTACACATCAGGGCGGCACGGTGGTGTAGTGGTGAGCACGTCCGCCTCACCGCAAGAAGGTCCTGGGTTTGAGTCCCGTCCTGGGCGAGGGCATTTCTGTGTGGAGTTAACATGTTCTCTCTGTGCTTGTGGGGTTTCCTCTGGGTACTCCAGTTTCCTCCCACAGTCCAAAGACATGCTAATTGGCTGACTGGCTGTTCCAAATTGCCCCCGTGTGAGCGTTTGTGTGTATGGATGTGTGTTTGTGTGTGTTGGCCCTGAGATGGATTGTTGTTTTTAGGGTGTGTGTGTGTGTGTGTGTGTGTGTGTGTGTGTGTGTGTGTGTGTGTGTGTGTGTGTGTGTGTGTGTGTTCATGCATGACTGACTGAATGATAGAGAGGAATGTGTGGAGTGTATTTACTTGTTTCTTATCTCTAAAATGTTACAACAAAAAATGTACGAAACCATTACTGTCTATCAGCATCTCTCTCCCCCCACCTCTGCTTTCTTTATATTCTCTCTCTCTTCTCTACATTCTCTCTCTCTTTCTCACTTGCCCTCTCTCTCTCTTCTCTACATTCTCGCTCTCTTTCTCACTTGCCCTCTCTCTCTTCTCTACATTCTCGCTCTCTTTCTCACTTGCTCTCTCTCTTCTCTACATTCTCTTTCTCACTTGCCCTTTCTCTCTCTTCTCTACATTCTCTCTCGCTTTCTCACTTGCCCTCTCTCTCTCTTCTCTACATTCTCTCTCTCTCTCTTTCTCACTTGCCCTCTCTCTCTTCTCTACGCTCTCTCTCTCTATCTTCTCACATTCTCTCTTTTTCTCCATCTCCTCTACATCCTCTCACATTCTCTTGATCTTTCTCTTTTCTACATTGTCTCCCTCTTTCTCTCTCACACACAAACACATGCTCTCCTCTGCATTTTCCAACCCTCTCCTACTCTCTATCTGTTATTGTTTCTGTCTGTCTGTTTGTCTGTCTGTCTCTCTCTCTCTCTCACACACACACACTCTTTTGTGTTTCTATCTGATGGTCTCTCTCTCTCTCTCTCTCTCTCTCTCTCTCTCTCTAGTACAGTCTATCATTTTATGTTTCTCTCTCCCTCTCTTTCTCTCTCTCTCTCTTTCTCTCTCTTGTCCGTATCTTTTGGGATCATGTGTTTTTAAATTAAACCCTAACCACTCGTGTCAGGTTTACTATGGCAACAGGCTGATCTACAATACAACAAACTGTGTGTGTGCATGTGTGTGTGTGTGTGTGCGTGTGTGCATGTGTGTATGTGTGTGGTCTAGCTATTCATTACAGTGTGGGGACATGAATTTGTTTACACAAGTCACGTTATGGGGACTTCGCTTCCTTGTGGGGACAAATCGCGAGTTCCCACTACATAATCATTACATTTTAAGGTGAAGATGTTTTAAGATTAGGGGAAGGTTGGGGTAAGGTTATAGTAGGGCAAGTAGTGGTTATGTTTAGTGTTAGGAAAATTTGTAGTATACGGAAACGGAAATACGGAAATTAATGCAAGTCTATGTATTGTCCCCACAAGTCATGGAAACGAGACTGTGTGTGTGTGTGCACGTGCCGTTATTATGGGAGTATAATGTGCATAAACATGATTGCTTCATTCCCTGAAAAAACTTAATTCACTCACCACCCCCCCCCGCCCCTCTCTCTCTCTCTCTCTCTCTCTCTCTCTCTCTCTCTCTCTCTCACACACA
>JAOUQZ010000031.1:1598842-1609262 GCA_028564935.1 Neosilurus hyrtlii
AAAATCTTGTTTTCGTTTTTTTAGTCTGTGTGTGTGTGTGTGTGTGTGTGTGTGTGTGTGTGTGTGTGTGTGTGTTTTATACTTCTAAACTCCTAAGGGGCATAAGCAAGAGATAAGCACTGCATTGTTTGTGGGTGTTTGCAGTTGCCAGCTGTTTGTTTGGTAGCCAGTCAATACTGCAGCTAGTTCCAGGAAAGGCTTTGAGTAGCAATGTGTTAGGTGTGTGTGTGTGTGTGTGTGTGTGTGTGTGTGTGTGTGTTTCAGGGGTGAATTATATATTCACACCTCTAGTTTTCTGTAAAAGGAAAACATGAGGGAATATTTCCCATTAGCCAAAATTTCGCTGATTAGCCGATACCCGTGACTAGCTAACAGCATTCTAGCATGTATTTTACACATCCTACATTTCAATACTATTTTAAACTTTATTTACCTTTACCACAAATATTCACAGTCGGCTGTTCTACACGGGTCTGGTGTCTTGTGTTTGTTTTTTGAATTTGTACTAGAAACAGGGCAGGCTACCCCAGCGAACAGTTCGCCGCTAGTAAGATAGCATTACCTGCTAAATCAGCAGACACTCGCTTCGAATAGTCTTTTATTTTATTAGTCTTTCTGAGTATACAGATGTACGTTCACGCATATTCTAAATCACTTCTGAATGCTAAGTCAGAAAAACCAAGGCAGCTGTTAATGATGTGTTGTTGTTGTTGTTGTTGTTGTTGTTGCTGTTTATTATTGTTGTGTTTTTTGTAATAGTGTCACAGAAACTACTCCTGTAGGGAAGTCAGTTTAAGACAGAAAAGGAATGTGACCGGGTGTATTTGAAGAGTGATGGATTTCTCCCCCTGATCCTGGCTCCCTAGCTATGCTAATTAAGATGCTAGCTAAGTTAGCAGGCACAGAGTTCCAGCGCGGGGATTAGCTTAGCAAACATCAGTTTAATCAAAAATACGTTAAGTAATTATTTTGATTTGGGGTAAAAGGTTAGTTTTTTTTTTTGTATCTCATTTGTTTTGGGTTTAAACAGTTTGTTTATTTGTTAGCAAACACAAACTGGCTACGCTAACGTAGATTCCTACAGACACGAAAACACCCAGCTTCTGTAGAGGGAGCCGCTTTTCAACCCCTGTGTCCCGCATATATATGTGTGTGTGTGTGTGTGTGTGTGTGTGTGTGTGTGTGTGTGTGTGTGTGTGTGTGTGTGTGTAATGATGAGGGCATTGGCCCTTGACTCATGATTTGGTTTCCGTGAGAACAGTAGTCATGGAGAGGACTATGTGACTCTTGCTGCGTGACTCCCGCCAAGTATCAAGGGCACAATGACCTGAAACTAGGGCGTTTGCATGTGATAACGTTTCTGTGTGTGCCAGCACTTGTCTGTGTGTGTGTGTGTGTGTGTGTGTGTGTGTGTGTGTGAGAGAGAGAGAGGGAGAGAGAGAGAGAGAGGATGAGACTGCATGTGAGACGAGCTGTGCAATTGCTCACTGAGGCGAGGCCGCTCTGGCTTCTCATTAACACACACACACACACACACACACACACACACACACACACACACACACACACACACACACACACTGTCTGCTTCTTTGTGTCACAACTATGTGCCTGAGTGATTGTTGGTCCTGAAAAGTACGCACACTGTCACTTTGAGTGGAACACTCCGATAGTGACGGTATGTCTGAGAGGACTGACACACACTGTCTTTTCCCATCGCCGTCGTTCCCAGCAGAGCATGTTCCCTCTGTCCCGAAGGTCGGGAAGTTCATGAAATCATTCCAGAGCCACCCTCACTCGCCCGCTTGCTTTCTGGATGTCTTTCTGAGGAAGCACGAGAACTCTCCAGCTGAGAATGGAAACAAAAAGGGGAAGCTGGGAGCGTTAGCGGCGGCTCCTTCACTCCCTCTCATCTCCTCGGGAGGAAGAGAGGAAACCCCTGAACACTTCCCGAGCAACTCTCATTCACACACTTTTATTACCCCCATCACCTTCGGCGCCGTTTAACAGCGCAGTCACGTTGTTGGGTGCGCTAGCCGTGTGACCGCGTAAAGCATTTGTTCTTGTCCTTGTTACCGAATTCGTACAGCAGTGTACCAGAAATTAAACACATTGTTCCTAATCCAGCGGGGTGTAAACACTTAAATCACATTTAGACCACAGTGTGGTCATGACATAACTAAATATAGTATATCACAGGTAGCGGTGGGGTGATACGATAACAATCATCATATCGGGATACGCAGTACAGATATAATGTGTAGATTTATTTTTAATCATCCAGCAATACAGTAGTGATGCATTTAAAAACAAATAGATAAGAATTTGTATATAAAAATAGGTTTTTATTAAAAAAAAGAACTTTTGTTGTGAAATGTATTAAAATGTTTAAATTGCATTAAAAAGTCGAATAAAAAATGTACACTTTTTTTAACCATTACATACATTAAGCAACATAAAATGATGTCGATAAATATATTTAACTAAATAAAATATAGATATATATTTATATGAATGATTGTGAAAAAATATCATAATATGAATTCACAGAAATAATAAAACTCACAAATTCGTACTTTATTTTAATGGAAAAGGCACAAGATTTAAAAATGCAGTTCCATGTTAATAAAATAATTTTTGAAGTGACAGTGCCACAGTAATTGTGAACAGATATTTTATTATTGTTATTATATTTGTTTGTTTGTGTGTGTGTGTGTGTGTGTGTGTGTGTGTGTGTGTGTGTGTGTTGTGCGTTGGCTTTCTGGCGTTCTTTACGACGCAGCTGTGACGTGATGAGGGCTGGGAGATGATAATAATATTATGCTTTGTAATCGTTATCCGAATTAAATCAGCCTGTGATACACTTTTCTGATCTATGAACATTTTCTTAAAGGTTCTGGGTTTGAGTCCCGGGCTTGGCGAGCACATTTCTCGCTCAATTCTCTTGCAAACTCTTCACTCAAGTGTTTGCAAGTTCTCCCCATGCTTAGATAGGTTTCCTCCGGGTACGTCAGGCCAATCGGCTGCTCCGAATCGGCCGAGTGTGAGTGTGAGTGTTTGTGTACGTGTTGCCCTGCAGTGCTTTGACGGGCTGTACATCGCCGTCGCCCAGTGTCAGCTGAGATGCAGCTGCGATGCAGCTAGTACAATGAGCCAGGACGCTAGAACCATGCGACCCTAGTACGATCAAGCGTTTCGGCTGTGCGTGATTAACGTTAGAATAAGGTTAAAACAAAACACTCAGTCCACCTATTAGGGTTACGATGAGGCTGAAGCCTATCTCAGCCGCCAGTGAACAGCTCACCAGACCATTGCATGACCAACGCACACACACACACACACACACACACACACACACACACACCCACCTAGGCGCAATATGGAACAGCCAATTGTGCATGTCTTTGTACGCTGTGCTGCACAAACCAGAGGAATTGCAATCGAATGTAGGGTAGATTTTACATCCGTGCGGTTGACGCAGCCGGTTTAAACCTGTTACTCATTTGCATGCGTTATAAATGATATGGTGCTGTTCGCATACAGTATGAGGGATGTTCTGAATGTTTTCGAAGATGAACTCGCTGTTATTGTTGAGTCGCAGGTTCAAACATGAACGAATTCAGAATTATAATCTACAGAGGGGTTTAAAATCTCTGTTTTATGAACGCACTGGAGTGTGTGTGTGTGTGTGTGTGTGTGTTTGCATGTGGGAGTGTGTTTAATTGTCCAGGTGTGGCGTTGTGTGTTGTGTGGTCATGGTATGCAGGAAGCTGTACAATTTGAACGTGAGAAAGTTTACAGGAAGTTTGTGAGAAACGCCGAGAGACCAGATCTAAAAGCCAATGTGGGTCAATACGAAAATCTCTTTTTCTGTCTTTCTTTCCGTCTCATTCCAATCCACTGAGCCTGACGTACACCGCAAACCACAGCAGGCCCCAAGCTACTTGTTAATGGTGTGTGTGTGTACGTGCACGTGCATGTATAGGCACTGCAGGGAGCATGGGGCGTGCGGTCAAAGGCCAATTATCAAAGTGTTTTCAGGGCTTCGGCTCATGTTGTGCTTTTTTTCTGCTCTGCAGCGACACAGCTTGAGGTCATCAGCGACTGTGGAAAACAGACGCAGATATGAGACGCATTCTTTAGATATTTTATCGTGTGTATCACGGGCAGCAATAGTTAATAATAATAATATGATGTGTATAAATAAAGAGCGAGATCCTGATAGGCTGAGAGTAGATCAGAAAGGCTGGATGATGTGATGATGTAACACCAGTATTTGTGAGAGATGATGTCAGAATATCGATGCTTTTATTGGGATATTCTTTTTGTTCATTTATTTAAATTATTTACTTCATGTTATCTTTAATTATTGACCTCCTGGTGGGAGCTGATGTGATTTTAAAATAAAAATAAAAAAATCTGTTCCAGTGGATTTGTTTTATTTTTTATTTATTTTTATTTTTTTTTTTGGGGGGGGGGGTAAAATTATAATAAAATGTATTTTTTATTAAGTAATAACATATTTATTAAACAGTAACAAGTTTTTATTCATTCATTTATTCATTTTCTAAGCCGCTAAATCCTAATTACGGAATCTCAGCCGACTCTGGGCGAATGCGAGGTACACCCTGAACACTAATTATTGCCCGCTAACTATTTTAATCTTCAGTAATCGATTATAGTAAATTTTCCTGTTTTTAATATAAAATGCAAAATAGCATGTTACAGAGAGAGAGAGAGAGAGAGAGTCACGTCTCCGCCTCGATTCCAGTTATTTTGGATGTAAGTTCAAGCTCGTGCACCTGAACCGCCTTCAAGTTTCGCTTTTACTCCGCAAACTGTTCCCATCACACCTGTCTGCTCGTGTGAGGAATATTTTTGTTTGTGTTTACTTTTTTGTGTTTCAGTTTGGTTCCTAATAGGCTTCAGTTCTGTTTTATTCCTGTATGTGTGTGATATACACCCACATAAACATGCATATATAGATATAGATATACGTGCAGAAGTAACAGGAATGAAAAGAGAAGTGGGCGAAGGTTTCGGGAAAAAAAACTGATGTTTTGGTTTTTTTTTTTTTGTCGAGAATTGTGCCTCGGATGAATGACCCCGAATAGCCCTTTTCCAGACCCTTCAGTGAGTGTAAGCAGAGAGAAATCCGTGTCTTGTATAACCGGACAAACGTCACCGCATGCGCTCTTTTAAAACAGCATCTGCAAGTAAGAAGGCAAGAACCAATCGTAGTAATGATTAAAGGCGTCCTGGTAATATTCTGGGTGCTGACTTCCATCCATGCGTTTTATTTTTATCCTGTACGCACCTGCACGTCCGTCCCTGCTGCTCTCCCGGGACTTTTTTCATTTCTTTTTTGACATCCTTCCTCCCCGTGTGAATCAGTGCTTACAGAGTGTCAACTCGGGGGAATCGCGGCCTTGTGGTACATGACTGAGTGTAGGATGAGCGCAGAGTGATCCCATTCACTTATAAAGCCATTTCAAGGTATCGTTTAGAGCAGAGGCTGTGTGTGTGTGTGTGTGTGTGTGTGTGTGTGTGTATGTGTGTGTGTGTGTGTGTGTGTGTGTAAGGAGCGGCTGAGTCATCGACCAGTAAGTCAGGTACGGGTCACAGTCACTGTGGCACCGAGGCAATCGTTGCATGCCTGTTCAGTCACAGGGACACGCTTGAGTGTTTTGACTCCCCCACCCAACCACCACCACCCTCCCCGTCTCTCTCTTTCATCACCACGACAACATCAACATCGGGTACCACACTGGAAAATCAAAGCACAATAGGAAGACACCCAAGTACAATCCATAACTGGAAAGATTGATATCCGATTTAATGTCGTGATGCTTTTTCATCTTGGATTAGTTGATTACCCATAATCCTCCTCTGCTTGCAGTACGCATCGCCATTTCCACATCGAATGCAATACCTCTGTAACACTTTATTACTGTTCAGATACGTTGCATTGATTTAAAAATGCTGTTTATCACTGTATTACGAAACAGAAGAGAAACCTGTGTGTGTGTGTGTGTGTGTGTGTGTGTGTGTGTGTGTGTGTGTGTGGTGAAATCTAGGCTGTTAGGAGAGCTGCCCTGTCTGTGAGATAGGGATGGTACAGTACGACGTGTGTGTGTGTGTGTGTGTGTTAAACTACTTCAGGTTATGAAACCGTAGCTGTTTGGTTTCTCTCTCGGTTCTGTCTGGTCCCCAGCAGTCATAAGCATCCAGTGATGAAGTATAAACACATTACGGAATTAAGTGTGTGTGTGTGTGTGTGTGTGTGTGTGTGTGTGTGTGTGTGCATTTTGAGCCATGCTGAGTATCTCACTAGGCCTTGATCATGTGAAAATGCACTTTGGCCATTTGTACACTGTTGCATGGTGTTCCTTTTTAGCCCATAATCCTTTGCACCGTGTTCCTGCGCTTTGTGCTCAGTGAGAGAGGAAGAGACTGTTCGGCAGTCAAGCAGAGGGACAGCGTGAGGAGAACACAGTCTACTGTAGCACAGCAATACGTTCTCTCTCTCTCTCTCTCTCTCTCTCTCTCTCTCTCTCTCTCTCGCTCCCTCGTTCTCTCTCTTTCTCTCTCGTTCTTGCTCTCTCTCTCTTTCTCTCTCTCCCTCTCTTTCTCTCTTCCTCTCTCTCTCTATCTTTCGCTCCCTCGCTCTATCTCTTCATCTCTCTCTCTCTCTCTTTCTCTCTCTCTCTCCCTCTTTTTCTCTCTTTCTGTCTCTCTCTGCCCCCTCTTTGTCTCTTTCTCTCTCTCCCTCTCTTTCTCTCTTCCTCTCTCTCTCTATCTCTCGCTCCCTCGCTCTATCTCTTCATCTCTCTCTCTCTCTCTCTTTCTCTCTCTCTCCCTCTCTTTCTCTCTCCCTCTCTTTTTCTCTCTCTCTCTCTCTCTCCCCCAGTTTCAGTTTAATAATCTTTATTATCAGGACCGTATACATATACAGTTTTGCCAAAGCGTTTCAGGAAACATATGTGAACATATTACTCTCTCTCTCTCTCTCTCTCTCTCTCTCTCTCTCTCTCTCTTCCAATGAAACCTTTCCCCCGATTCTCTTTCACTCTGTACTTTATTCTCCTGAGCCTGAGCTCGGACCTGCCTTTGTGCACCATTTTTATTTCTTGATCAGAATTCAGTCCAGACACTGTAACAGGTGCCCACTGCTTTCTCAGCACACGGATACGGATAAGGAAACTTCTTGTCTTTGCTAGTCTGAATCTTTGCTAAACCGTAGACTGTGTCATTACCAGCCTTGTTATGCTAAGGGCTCCCATCGTCATCTTCCGTAAAGTAATTGTGACTATGTGAGACCCAGGCGTTAGAGTAGTTCTGGGACCTGTTAGCATAATCACCCCAGTTAACTGCCCTACTGTTCCGGTTCCGTTTCCCGCTGTAACCACTCCAGTCTCCGATGTGGCGCTAATCAGAATTGTGTAACACGGTGGGTTAGCGAAGATGCTGTTAGCATGCGTACGTGTGTGCCATTAACAAAGGAAGGAAAGAGATACCTACATATTTATTGTGCTAGTTTGGCCTAGCATGAGGTGGTTAACCAACCAAACCAGTCACAGTCTCAGGTTGTGCTTCAGTGGTATGCAGGTCAGATGGGAAAAGAGGTCCCACTTGTTTCGGGTTTCAACCTAAAAGGAACTCGACGGGAACCATCTTACGGTGGTTGTCAACCACGGAGAAGTGTGAGAGGCTTCAAACAGGGTGTCACGCAGTGATGGCGTTTCTGAGCTGTTGCATGCGAGTGGTGCATGTGGGATGCGTGAAGTGGATGCAGCTGACATCAGCTAGCGGAAACGGTGCGTGAGATAGAGCATGACATTTGTTTCTGGAACGCAGAATCCTTCCTGAGTCGGCATGAGTCAGCAGCTGAGTGCGCGCTCTCGAAGTAGTGACAGTGCAATTTCAGAGAACTGGACTCGGCGGCTGCTCGGCTCTCGGGTTTCACTTCTCTGCTGACCTGTGGTTGACTTCCAAATCTCTCTCTCTCACTCTCTCCCTCTGTGTGTGTGTGTGTGTGTGTGTGTGTGTGTGTGTGTGTGTGTGTGTGGTGTAAATGAAGTGTGATTCCCATAAGAATGGTTTTGTCCTTCCCCAAGCTAGCTAGATTAGCAGACATCAGAAGCCTTCAGGTTAGCCGAGAAAACACTCTCGTGTTCAAATCTACATCACATGACCGTAGATGTTATCAATGTTTATCACATTCGAACCTTTTTAAACCCTGTCCTGCCAAAGACGTCTGATATTTTTCAAATCAAGTGTCCAAGCCAGCGTGAAAAGAATCGTCACTGCTAAGCTAGCTAGCATAAAAATACTTCCTCAGCGAATTTCACCTGAAGGTGTGACCAGCTAGTTGGCTGTAAACATAAATCCAAACACAGATAGATTTTGTTTTGTAGTGTTGCAGAACAGATGCCTCGGTGTGGTTTGTTTGTGTGTGTGTGTGTGTGTGTGTGTGTGTGTGTGTGTGTGTGTGTGTGTGTGTGTGTGTGTGTAAGATTGACGCTCCTGAGCGATACATCTTGCTTTAGTATCATCAGTGTGTCCAGTTCCTGATCAGACCTCCCTCCTGTGTACACTGCTTTATGTTCTGCGCTTCACTGACAGGTGGTGTGTGTGTGTGTGTGTGTGTGTCTGCATGTGTGTGTGTGCATGCGTGTGTGTGTGTGTGCATGCGTGTGTGCCAGTACAGGCTGTGAAATACAGGATGTCCTACGTCTCTCGGTGTTGATCCTTGGTGTGTGTGTGTGTGTGTGTGTGTGTGTGTGTGTGTGTGTGTGTGTGTGTGTGTGTGTGAAAGAAGCAGTGTATGCATCTTTTGCTCAATTCAGTAGGTCAGTTGACATACCTCTCCCCCTATCTCTCTCTCTTCCCCTCTCTCCCTCCATCCATCCATATCTCTCTGTTTCTATTCCTCCCTCCCTATTTCTCTCTTTCCATTCCTCCCTCCCTCCCTATCTCTCTTTTTCTCTCCCTCTATCTCTCTATTTTCCTCCCTCCATCCCTCCCTCCCTATCTCTCTCTCTTTCCCTCCCTCCCTCTTTCCATCCCTCCCTCCCTCCCTATCTCTCTCTTTCCATTCCTCCCTCCCTATCTCTCACTTTCCATTCCTCCCTTTCCCTCTATCTCTCTCACTTTCCCTCCCTCATTATCCCCCCCTTTCCCTCCCTCCCTCTCTCTCTTTCCTTTCCTCCCCCCTTTCTCTTTCCCTCCCTCTCCCCTTCCTCTCTTTCCTTTCCTCCCTCCCCCCTCTTTCTCTATCCTTTCCTCCCCCTCTCTCTTTCCCTCCCTCCCCCTCCCTCGTTCCCTCCCTCCCTCTCTCTCTCTCTCTCTCCTTCCCTCTCTCTTTCCCTCCCCCCTTCCTCTCTTTCCTTTCCTCCCTCCCACCCCCCTCTCTCTTTCTCTCCTTTCCTCCCCCCCTCTCCCCCCTCTCTCTCCTTCCCTCTTGCTCTCTCTCTCAGTGCCCCTCTCTCATTATGTTTAAATATTTACTGGTATAGTTGGTTTTTTTTTGGCTCTGTTTTTGTAAACGAGTTTCGGCTGCTCTCGTGGTGCTGTGTAAAACCCGGAGAGAGCGACAGCATGAGCATTCGTCTTTTTAATCTCATATGAATGTGCAGTCTCACTTCCTCTTCTGTGGGCTCCCTGTTGCATTTTCTCGTTCTTATCATTCCGTCTTACCTCTCTCTCTCTGCCAGATGTCTCTTCATGGAGTTTTTCAGCTTCTGTTTGCGAAGTCCAAAATAAAAGTTTGGCACAGAGTGAATGAAAAGAGTGAAATAATGTAAATGCTGAGCTGTGTGTGTGCTCTACACACCATAACGCGTACCTCACACAGAAACCTCCGTCTGCTCACTGCTGATTACTGCGTGCAGAGTTTCTGTAGGTATCCTCGGATTCTTATGGGTTTCCTACAGGTTCTCCAGTTTCCTCCAACCTCTCCGAATCAAGACAGTGGGTGGTTTATGTACATTAAATTAGATGATGAACGATTATTGTGATGCCTGTCGTGTTTAATCAAAATGTGTTCAAATATCAAGAGGTAATAGATAGAAGGACAGATAGACAGACAGCCAGATGGGACTGGGGTACTGGAATGGGGTACTGGGATTGTCGTACTGGGATTGTGGTACTGGGATTAAGGGATTGTGGAACTGGAAATTTGTGATTGTAGGGTTGGGATTATGGGACTCATTTTGTGTGACTGGAATTGTGGTACTGGGATTATGTGATGGAGATTGTGGGACTGGGATTGTGATACTGGGAATGTGGGACTGGTATTGTGGTACTGGAATAATGTGATGGAGATTGTGGTACTGGGATTGTGTGATGGAGATTGTGGGACTGGGATTGTGATACTGGGAATGTGGGACTGGTATTGTGGTACTGGAATAATGTGATG
>JAOUQZ010000031.1:1614298-1629006 GCA_028564935.1 Neosilurus hyrtlii
ACACACACACACACACACACACACACACACACACACACACACACACACACACACACACACACATATATATATAAGACTTCACATGCAGGCAAATCGTTGAAACTTTCACACCCACAGGATTAATATATCCTCCCCTTTCCCTACTTTTCTTTGTTTGTGTGTATCTATAACTTCATTTCCTCATTCTTCTAAGAAAAAAAATCCCCCAGTGATTTTAGGAGTGGCTGTGAACAACACACACACACACACACACACACACACACACACACACACAGGGGCAAGACTTTGTAGAACAAAGGTGGAGGATGACTCAGTTAGCAGTCATGCTGGCTGAAGCAATCAGGTCTACCTGGCTGGAATGTGTGTACACACACACACACACACACACACACCATTATGCCCCGAAATCCTACAAACACCTGTGCTCTCGGACACCGTCTCAGACTCCAGACAGGAAATCATAAACCTTTTTTTTTCTGTCTCTCAGATTGTTTTGTCGTTCGTGATGTCTGCAGTTCAGAAAGGAAAGAACAGAGAAACCCGTAACACGCCCTTTGTGTGAAATGCCAGTCAAACGCCGCTGCTGTGCCTCGTCATGCCTGTATGGACTGGTATACCGGTTCAATACGGAAGTTGTCCCAACTTGCAGGTCACGGCTCCGCTCTGTTAAACGCACTTCCATTTTAAAACGACGACGGTGTTGAAAAGACGTCTAAACGCCTCCTCGTGATATATACGCCACCAGTTTATTTCCCCAGAGTTCTAGCCTTGTTTGTTTGTTTAATTTTAGAACTTCTGGTTAAAACAACTCAGCGTTATGTTTTAAGAGTCTCATTTGGCACCTATTAGTATATACTCTAAGATTAGCATGTATGCTAAGATAGCTAGCTAATGTGAAAAATAGAGTCAAAATAAAAGATTTTAGATTCATGTTCATTAATGTTAGTTTTCCTCCGTGGTAATTATTGGTAAATGTTTTCATTTGAGTAATTATTAATTGCTAAAAAATATAGCTAGTCGATTAGCTAGCATGGTAATGTTAGCGCTCTAAAAATTCCTGGTTGTTAGCATAATTTTGTGCGTTGTCAGTAGTTTATTTCCGAAATTAAGAAGTGCTATTTTTATACATATATACATGTCTGTGTGTGAGCAACGTGAGCCGACTAGTTAATGCTAGCTAATATTAGAGGTAATAAAATGAAGGTTGTTCGGGTAAAATCAGATGTTTGCAGGTTTAGTGACTGGTGCGTAAATTGTAGAGTGTTTTTTTTTAAATTATTTATTATTATAATTATTATTATTATTATTATTTTAATGAATTCTTGCTGATGTGTATCCGTGACAAATACTGTACATACTAGTTTAACTAGCTACACAGCTAGCATAGCCAGTAGTGACAAAATCATACTTGATTCATTTTTACCAGGAATTTTGAGGTAGTTTACTAGCATATAACCAGCCAGCTAGCTAACAGAGTTAAACCGACCGTAGAAACGTTTCTCTGCTGTTAACTAAACAACTTTCTTAAAGTTTGCTTTTGGTTGTCTGTGAACTAGCAGTTAGCTAGCTGATTAGCTAGTAATATTAGCAAATAAAATAATGTGTCTGTGATGGCCTGGCGAGCTGTCCAGGGTGTACTCTGCCCTCGCCCAGAGTCGGATGAGATGGGCGCCAGCCTCCCCGCGACCCTAATTAGGTCTAAGCGCTTCAGAAAATGAATGAATGAATGAAAATAATGGGTGTCATGGTAACATTAGATTTCGGCAGGTTTGCCTGCTGGTAAATAAACGTTTAATTTATCATTAATACTGAAATCCGGCCTTGTTTACCTGTGAGACATACAAGCTAGTTTACTAGCAGATGACTAGCCGTCTACCTAAAATAGCTAACGTTTGTGTCATGATTGTTTTTTTTCACCTGACATTTTAACAGATGATGTTAAATACATCGCTGAAGAGGAAATTGATTCGGAAATCCCCCACTCATGCATCTAGGACAAAGGTGCGCTAGGTCAGAAACACATGACTAGCCAGATTTCTAGCGTGGCCCGTGTTGGGGATAAATTAAAGATATAATAGAGATTTGTTAAGTGTATTTTTGGTCTATTGGCAAGTACATGGCTTTGAGAATTAAATTCTAATACTGAAATCCTGGTTTTGTATGGGTGAGAAATGTTAGCTAGAGTGCTAGCGCTTGGTTAGCTGGTTCATTATATGATACAGCAGGATGACAGCGGGACACTTTAACTCAGAATAATGGTGTAAAAAAAGCTCCGAAGGCAATGAAAGTAAATTTCTCTTACCTATTTGGTTAAAATGAGGTTTGCCAGTAACTACAACCTTCTTTGAAGCAAATTATATGATGTGAACTTTGAAAATGTAGTAAAAAGAAGCTCATGTATTAAATCTTATACATTCTCAAGAAATAAGCAATCTGGTAATTCGTTGCTGTTGTTGTTGTTGTTGTTTTCAGGACTCTTGGAGGTCTCTGTGGTCTCGAAGTCGTCGGGCCGCAACCCCTTTCACCAACATCCACAACGGGACCTCGGGTTTTCCCCGAGACGTGGGTTACCATGAATCCTGAACTGGACTTTGTCCAGGTGCCGGTGGCGCGCGAGGACCGCAGCTACCGCACTGTCTACAACCTCTTCCACAAAACAGTGTCCGAGACCAAATTCCGCATCCTGAAAATCCTTCGCGTCCAGAATCCATTTCTCTGGGAGAAATATAAAAGGTAATGTGGAAACTGATGATGATGATGATAATGGTGATGATGATAGCCATAGTTAAACCCGTCTTGATGCTTATTTGTTGCATTAGCTTTCCCTTCCCTGAGATTGAACCGTAGCTTTAAAGATATTTATGTAATATTCCCAAGACCTAAACGAAAACACAGCCTCCTAAAACGACTAGCATTAGCATGTGTGAAGGAGCTCACAGCGCTAGCGCTCCTACCATCTTTAATCGCCGCTATTTCCTGTGCAGTCATTTCTGCTGTTCTGAGATGAGTCTGATGTTGGTTTTGTGCTCTGGTATAAACCACGGTAACGGCCCTTGCATGGTATTTGTAGGACGGAAACAGGTGTGTGTGTGTGTGTGTGTGTGTGATGAAGTTCTGAAGCGCGTGTGAAATGTGGAACACGCTCAGAGGAAGTTTGAGGGGGAGGAAGAGGTGCTAGGAGTCATACTGCTTTGTGTTTGTGTGTGGGAGGAACTTGATGTTGGGGTCCTGAGTTCCAAGCTTTTGTTGTTCTTTAATATGCCATCGTCATGGAAACATGGGTCTGGGGGGAAAGGTGTCAGAGAAAGGTTTGCTGGTGCTGATTTGTGTGTGTGTGTGTGTGTGTGTGTGTGTGTGTGTGTGTGTGTGTGTGTGTGTGTACGTGTGTGCGTGATTGTGCTGCAGGTTTACATGCGTGAGATCTCATGAGGTTGAGCTTTGCAACCACAGGAACTTTAGGTACCTTTTTCAGCAAAGACAGCAAAGCTAATTATAGTTCTAGGAACCTTTTAAAAGTTCCTGCTTTAGCTTGAGTACTTTTCCACACTGATGGAGTTTTTTGGACTAAACATCATCTACACCATGTTCTCTCTCTCTCTCTCTCTCTCTCTCTCTCTCTCTCTCTCTCTCTCTGTCTCTCTCTCTCTATTTCTCTCTCTCTTTCTCTCTTTCTTTCTCTTTCTCTCTCTCGCTCTCTCTCTTTTTCCCTCTCTCTCTCTGTTTCGCTCTCTCTCTCTGTTTCACCCCTTTTCTGTCTTTTTTTCCATTTTTTTCTTTTTCTTTCTATTCTTTCTTTTCTTTGCCACATTATCCTCCCTTTATTATTTTTTTTGTTGTTGTTGTTGTTGTTTGTTGTCTTGTTTATTTTATACACACTTTAGTTTCCGGACATTTACTTTTTACATTTACCACTGGGGTTTTTTTTCTCTCTCTCTTTTCTTTGTCCTTTCTCTCTTTGTTTCTTTCTTTTTTCTTTTTTTTCCTGGGATTTGCCTTCTTGCATGCTAGGAATATTCTTTCTTTCCCCTTCTTCATTTTTATCTTTTCTCTCATTTTTCTCCTTTTTTCTGTCAGTTTCCACTGTGCTTCTGAGTAAGAAATCTCTTCTTGTCTTTTCTCTCCTCGTCCCCATTTCGTCCCTCTTTCTCATCCGGCTCGGACTTCACTGGTGAAAAGAGTTGAAGGGGACAGAAATAGAGAGAGATGTAATATATTCAGCGCGCGTGTGTGTGTGTGTGTGTGTGAATGAGAGACTTCTTTGTGCCGTGACTAACTGGGACTGATGTGTTACTGTGGGGTCACCAGAGGTCAGGACTGCTCACCATAACCACACACACACACACACACACACACACACACACGCACACACACACACGCACGCACGCACGAACACACACCCTCTGTGTAAGTAACAGCCGAGCCCCACAGTGGTGTAATAAAACCCGTTGCCGTTGCTGCTGTTTGCTCGGGTGTGCATTCTCTGGGGCTTATTTTTAGGGATGTGGAGTCATCCCCGATCCTCGTGCTCCGTTAATGACTCCTCCACCCCGTTTTCGGGTGAAGCTGCATGAAATTATCATCTGCCTGAGTTGACACTTTAAACTAAGCAACCAGACGGAAACGTCACGTTTATATTTTGCCAGGGTTCGGTGTATGAAGTGTAAACACTGAGGTATCGACCTCGGGGTATAGGAACAGCTCAAAACACCCAGAGTTACAGTTTTGCCCCAGGAGACGCCTGAAAAAATGCGAGAGGTGAAAGACGTGTGTTTGCATAATCGCTGTTACTTTTGCTCGTTGTGCTGAGCTTATCAAGGTGAACTTTGACCTGGAAATTCATGAACCTTTTCTATTATGTTTCTTTTTCTCGTCAGTAATAATAGTTGTTAGAGGAAATAAACGCAGGCGGCGCAGTGGTTAGCATGTCCGCTGCTCACCAAGAAGGTCCTGGGTCCGATTCCTGGGCTCGGGGCGTTTCTGTGTGAAGTTTGCCTGTTCTCCCTGTGCTTACGTGGGTTTCCTTTGGGTACTCAGGTTTCCACCGACAGTCCAAAAACATGCACAGTCGGCTGATTGGCTGTTTCAAATCACCCCTAGGTGTGAGAGTGAGTGTGAATGGTTGTGTGTGTTGGCCCTGCGACGGCCTGGTGAGCTGTTCAGGGTGTACCCCGCCCTCGCCCAGAGTCGGCTGAGATGGGTGCCAGCCTCCCCGCGGCCCTAATTAGGATTAAGCGGTTTAGAGAATGAATGAAGGAATGAATGAAGGAATGAGGGAATGAGGAGTGGTGCTGTTAGAGTTGATGTGGAAGAAAGAGGTTCTCACTTCTGTTAGAGCAGCTACAAACACTCGCCCTTCTCCAGTCCGTCTGACTCTCAAAAAAAAATGCATTTGGTGACGTTTTAGAGACAGTATGACGTGTAGACTCTGTCCTGAAGACGTGATATCTGTTCCAGGAGGTTTGATTTGCATATTATCTTCAGGCTCTGATTATTTGCATACCATCCCGGTTCTGTCACATTCCAGTTAGCGGACCATTGTGTGGCTAACCAGTGTCTCTCTCTCTCTCTCTCTCTCTCCGTTCACAGGAAGAAGGAGTACATGTCGCGGCGCATGTCGGATACAGAACGCCTCCTGAACGAGCGCCACCTTTTCCACGGCACCTCGCAGGACGTGGTGGAGGGCATCTGCAAGCACAATTTCGACCCTCGCGTGTGCGGAAAGCACGCCACCATGTTCGGCCAGGGAAGCTACTTCGCACGTCGGGCAGCATACTCACACAGCTTCGCGCGCCGCTCGCCGCGCGGCCTCCACTACATGTTCCTAGGCAAAGTGCTGACTGGAAAGTTCACGGTGGGGAACCCGGGCATGCGGCGGCCGCCCCCGCTGTGCCCCCGCCAGCCCGCCGGTGACCTCTTCGACTCGTGCGTGGATAACTGTGTGGACCCTCAAATCTTCGTCATCTTCAACGACGACCAGTGCTACCCGTATTTCATCATCCAGTACGAGGAGGTCGCCAACACCGTGGCCATCTGAGCGGAGAGGACCGTTACGATTCTGTTTGTGTTGGAAGTCACGGACGGTACGGACCGTAGAGTCGCCAGTGCGTGCATGTTTGAGGAACTGACTTCCAGGCTTCCATCCTGCAGCGTCGAGCGCCCGGATACGAGTACACGGACCCCGCTTTCGGTTCAACGACACACTAGTGGGCTGTCGCTCGGGATTGACGCCGCCGTCAAAGCATTGAATTTTTTTCCTCTTTGGTTTTTTTGTTTTGTTTGGACAGACTGATGCCCCTCCCCCCACCGCTGCCATCCATGTTCTGTACTTAATTTGTTGTACATATACGCTTTCCTGAACTGTGTGCCTTTTGTTCATAAAAATTTATTTATGTTAGTTAACGTAATGAATAAAGATTGAAAGTGAAGGTGCGTTTGGATGTTCGTGTGTAATTCGTGGCTGTATTTGATGGAGCTCGAAATCTCTTTCACAAAAAAAATTGAATGTTTCCGAAAGCGTGGTGTCTATTTTAACTTTTATTATCATTTAGAAATAAATAACAAAGAAACAAGGGGACGAAACCCTCAGATCTGTCTGTTAGAGGAATATTAGACTTTCAATGAAATTTCCTGATTCTCTGACAGTCATCCATCCATTTACTGAACTGATTAATCCTCGGGTCTCGGGGAGGCTGGAGCCCATCTCAGCCGACTGTCCGAAGGCGGGGTACACTCTGACCAGCTCACCAGACCATCTCAGGGCAACACACACACAACCATTCACACTCACACTCACACCTAGGGGTGATTTGGAACAGCCAATTATCCTACTGTGCATGTTTTTTGGACTGTGGGAGGAAACCGGAGTACCCGGAGGAAACCCACAGACGCACAGGGGGAACATGCAACCTGCACAGAGAAATTCCCAAAGAAAGCTCGGGCATTTCTGTGTGGAGTTTGCATGTTCTCCCTGTGCTTGCGTGTTTCCTCCGGGTACTCCGGTTTCCTCCCACAGTCCAAAAAACATGCACAGTAGGTTAATTGGCTGTTCCAAATCACCCCTAAGTGTGAGTGTGAATGGTTGTGTGACTGGTGGCCCTGCGATGGCCTGGTGAGCTGTCCAGGGTGTACCCCACCCTTTGAGGAACTGACTTCCAGGCTTTCATCCTGCAGCGTCGAGCGCCCGGATACGAGTACACGGACCCCGCTTTCGGTTCAACGACACACTAGTGGGCTGTCGCTCGGGATTGACGCCGCCGTCAAAGCATTGAATTTTTTTCCTCTTTGTTTTTTTTGTTTTGTTTGGACAGACTGATGCCCCTCCCCCCACCGCACAGAGTCGGCTGAGATGGGCGCCAGCCTCTCTGCGACCCTAATTAGGAATAAGCGGTTCAGAAGATGAATGAATGAATGAAAAAATAAATTATTAAACTGAAATGATCAAATTTGATTTAAAGTTTATTTAGTTTTTAGAAATGTTAAAAAATACAAATAAAATAAAATTTAAATTTCATTGTTAAATGGCAAAGAATTTATAATATAATGAATAGTGTGCCATGTATAACACTATATATATATATATATATGAACCGTAGAGTGCAGTGAAGATTCTACACCACCACTTTTATCTAACACGCCTCCTAATAAAAAGAAGTAAAAAATTCCTTCTCTATCATTTTTTGGTGAAAATGTATTGAACGATGTTATTGTAGGCAACAAGAACCAAAATCATTCCGACAAGAATATTGAGGTAAAAGTATAAATAATAAACAAAAACACAGAAAATAACAATTTCCAGGAAAAGTGAAAGGTGTCACAAATTTAAATTTTTTCCTTTTGTACAGCAGGAATAAACTTTAGACCGTATGGAACAGTTTATCTGGTGAAGAAATAAAAAAAATTCAGTGATGCGGTGATGATTAAACACTTAACAAAATGAAGATAAATTAGCAACCAAGTTCTATTCAAGTATTTATTTCATGTAATATTGGATCATATTGGTGAGAATAAATAAATAAACAACAATAATATAGTAATAACAAAAATAACAGTCGCTTTTTGAGAAAAAAGTCAATATTTAGTGTGAACATCCTTCACTCTGATTACAGCATTTAACCATTCAGGCATCGTGTTCAGATATTTTTAATTTCTTCACTCGCTGAATACGTTTAATTCAGTGAAAAGTAATTTTCTGATGAATTATTTTATTATAGAACAATAAGAACCTAAGAGGAATAACAGACAGATCAAATATAATAAAAATACAATTATAATAAAATGCACTTACAAATGGAAAAATATTTATTAATAATAATAATGATAATAATAATAATAATGATAAAAAAATAATAATGATAAGAAATAATAATAATAAGATATTATTATTATACTCAATATAACTAATGGGAAATAATAGGAGGTGAATGCAAAATGTCATTAGGTGATAATCTAAAGATAAACATCCTTACAGGGTTTTATATAGAATATTATAATGTAAAATTTCAGCGAAATTAATATCTGATCATTAAATATTTATTTATTAATTTATTAATTTATCTATCCATCTGTCTGTAATGCAACAGATGTGGGATGCGGTACTGCCTGAGCATTTGTATTGCTGTATATTTATTATATAAAGAGTGAAATGACTTGTATATTAATTATAGAATTATTTAAAAGAACTGTAAGTTCACATCTAAAATATAACACAAACGACTTCGTGAATAGAACTCAGGACTCTCTGGGATCTCCGTATTCAGTACTGAACACAGGTCTTCTACCCGCACAAAGAAACGACGACAAGCCAAGATGCCTTTAAAAATCATCATCATCTTCATCTTCTTCTTCCGCTCGGTCTGGGGTGGGCTTGTGGGGGCAGCAGCCTAAGCGGTGAGGTCCAGAATGAAATGTTTTATTTATAAAATGCTATAAAGTAAACGGCGAAAGGTAGTAAATAAAAGATAGGAAATGTCTGGTGCTGTTCCTTTGGTTTGAATATAAACAGTCGTCTCGGCTCCAAGGTGTGGAGGTGCTTAAGAAATGGGCTGTAAGTGCATCTCACACAACCAGACGTGGTTCGTCTGGAGGTTCTGACGGCTGTACCTGCTGCTTGCTTTAGCTGCGTAAATGATAGATGAAGAAGTTACAGGCAGGTTTACAGACAGGGTTATAAAAGAAAGCTGGAAAATGCATCACACACACACACACACACACACACACACAGCTTAACAATTTCATCCCACCTGTCACAATAAAGAGAAAGATAAATTGGTTTCGCAAAGAAGGTCCTGGGTTCGAGTCCCAGACTCAGCGAGGGTGTTTCTGTGTGGAGTTCTCCTACTGTGCTTGTGTGGGTTTCCTCTGGGTACTCTGGTTTCCTCCCAAAGTCCAAAGGCATTGGCATTATATATAAAGTATACACACACACATATATATATATATAAATATACACTGACGTGTGTGTGTTTCTCAGTGACGTGACCCGAGGCAGCTCACTCCACTTCAGACATGTTCCTACACTTCCCCCATCATCCGTCTGGTACACAGTTGGAATGTTTATGATCTTCCTGTTGCTCTGCAAAAGGCCTTCGTTAGTGTCACGTGTGTGTGTGTGTGTGTGTGTGTGTGTGCTGTCAGTTTGTGTAAGCAGAGTCTGAAGCTGAACAGTAGCAAGCGTGCGACCTGAGCAGCCTCTAATGGAGCTGTGAAACGTGATCTGATCCGAGCCGAACCTCCTCGTCTGTTCCGCTTCTCTCACCCGTCTCTGACTTTCACTGGGAGAGCTACTTCTTTAACACAGGAGAGGGAGGGAGGCAAGGAGAGAGGGAGTAGGAACCTTGTTTTCTCTCTCTCTCTCTCTCTCTCTCTCTCTCTCTCTCTCTCTCTCTGCTCACTCAGTGGGCTTCTGCGTTCATGATCTCTGTCCTTAATTAATCCCAGAGGTAGAGAGAGAGAAAGAAAGGGGTAGAGAATGAGAGAGGGAGAAAGGGTAGAGAGAGAGAGAGAGAGGTAGAGAGTGTGTGAGAGAGAGAGAAAGGGGTAGCGAGATAGAGAAAAGGGTAGAGTGATAGAGAAAGAGGTAGAGTGATAGAGAAAGAGGTAGAGAGAGAGAAAGGGGTAGCAAGAGAGAGAGAGAGAGAAAGGGGTAGAGAGATAGAGGTAGAGAGTGAAAGAGAGAGAGAGAAAGGGGTAGAGAGATAGAGAAAGAGAGAGATAGAGAAAGGGGTAGCGAGTGAGAGAGAGAGAGAGAGAAAGAGGTAGAGATAGAGAGGGAGAGAGAGAGAGAGAAAGGGGTAGAGATAGAGGGAGAGAGAGATAGAGAAAGAGAGAGAGATAGAGAAAGGGGTAGTGAGTGAGAGAGAGAGAGAAAGGGGTAGAGATAGAGAGGGAGGGAGAGAGAGAGAGAGAGAGAAAGGGGTAGAGATAGAGAGGGAGAGAGAGAGAGAGAGAGAGAGAAAGGGGTCGAGAGAGAGAGAGAGAGATAGAGAAAGAGGTAGAGAGAGAGAGAGAGAGAAAGGGGTAGAGATAGAGAGAGAGAGAGAGAGAGAGAGAAAGGGGTAGAGGGAGAGAGAGAGAGAGAGAGAGAGAAAGGGGTAGAGAGAGAGATAGAGAAAGAGGTAGAGGTAGAGAGAGAGCTGCAGCGGAGGGAACACATCCCCCACCCTGTGAACCGAGGAGACTTCATCTTCTCCCCTGTTCTCCCTGTGGTATGCCTGACATCCCTCCTTTTCTTTCTCTCCCTTTCTGTCTTTCTTTCTTTCCTCCCCACCCCCCTTCTTTCTGTTACGCAAGACTGAAACGTGACTCGTCTCCTCACTCGACAGAACAAAATTCTTTTCTTTTTTCACTTTCGGGGAGATTTTCTCCCGTGATTTGACGTCGACTGAAAATCTGCTTGACGTGAAAGTTGGCTGGATCCCTTTCAGTCGTTCTCACTCCGATCTTCATCCTCAGCTGCGATATTCTTTCTGTTTTTCTGGCCTCTGGATCTGGGAGCAGGCTGTTTGTCTGCCTCAGTGCCCTTGTGGAATAATCGCTGGCACACAGCCGCTGTCGTTTAGGAGCCCTGGGGGACGGAACGCCTGGGCCAAGCAAGAGTGCGTGCTTTTTGTGTGTGTGTGTGTGTGGGTGTGTCGGTGGGGTGATTGTGAAGTCATGCTCACGAGGAAGAACATCGATCATGAACTGAACAGAAGCCTGATGTGATGAGTCACTGATTAGATGTTTCCTGAAGAGAAAAAAGAGTCATTTTATTTTCAGCCCCTTTAGATCCGGTTCTGGTTCTGAGAGAGAGAGAGAGAGAGAGAGAGAGAGAGAGAGATGAGCTCCAAAAACGTTTTCGCCAAATCCTCTCTGTCTGAGGTGATGTGTAGTTTGTCGTCGTTTAAAGCATTCGCAGACGCCATGTTGTTGTTGTTCTTGTACATTCGGATGAATACGATGTTCCGGGTCAAACTAGCGGAATCACGAGAATTCGCATCCAAGGCCATTTCTTGAGACCCGGGCCGTGCCGGACCGAATCCCCCGTACTTCCTGTTCATCCTGCCTCCATATTGTTTCAACGCCGCCCAGCTGCAACCAATGAACATTCCAGTCCGCATTTTCCATCTTTTCAAATCTCCGCCATAAGCCTAGAAGAGAGACATGGAACGAAGGAGGCAGACCATATAAGGACTGCAGGTGAACTCTGCTTGAACTGAGAGGGGAACCTGCTGCGTGTGACCTTTGCTCCTCGCCCCGAGGAAGCCGTGGAGTGGAATTAAGGGTCAGGGCGGAGGTTCAGCGTGTAAAGTCGAGTTTGGGGTTTTTAGCCGTGATATTCCGGTTTCTTTTTGTGTCTCTGTTTCTGTCTGTGCATGCTGTGCGGTCTGATGAACTCATTAATGCTGCACACGTCACATCGCACGCTCTCTCCGTCGTCTCGGTCTCTTGTCGTCTTTTCTTTCTGTATTTGAGTTTTAGAGGATTTCATCCCTCCCATTAGAGACTTAATTGGAGCAGACGTTTGAGGAGAAGCAAATCGACACTGCATGCATGCATTCATTCATTCATTCATTTATTTATTTTCTAGGCCGCTTAATCATAATTAGGGTCACAGGGAGGGTGGAGCCCATCTCAGCCGACTCTAGGCCAGGGCGGGGTACACCCTGGACAGCTCGCCAGACCATCGCAGGGCAACACTCATACAACCATTCACTTTGAATTGAACCCAGGACCTTCTTGCTGTGAAGCAGACATGCTAACCGCTCTGTCACCGTGCCGCCCGACATGATATTTAATTTCATATCAATCAACAAACAGTCTCACTTCCTGCCCCAGGTTTACTCTCAGGGTTCTGTATTTTTAATATACATTTATTTGATCCTTTCTCACTAGATAGAAGGGCAGCACAGTGGTGTAGTGGTTAGCATGTCCACTTCACAGCAAGAAGGTCCTGGGTTCGAGTCCTGAGCTCGGCGAGGGCATTTCTGTGCGGAGTTTTCCCCCACGCGCGTGTGGGTTTCCTCCGGGTACTCCGGTTTCCTCCCACAGTCCAAAGACATGCACATTGGGGGGATTAGTGGTCATGACTCGTTCTAAGATAAAAGCTAATGCTAGCCCTTTTTTCTCACAGCAAGAAGGTTCTGGGTTCGATTCCCTGCTCAGGCATTTTTGTGTGGAGGGAAGAACCCCCGTGTTTGCTTGGGATTCCTCCGGGTACTCCGGTTTCCTACCACAGTCCAAAAGCATGTGCAGTAGGCTAAGTGGCTGTTCCAAATCGCTTCTAGGTATGAGTGTGAGTGTGAACGGTTGTGTGTGTTGGCCCTGCAATGGCCTGGCGAGCTGTTCAGAGTGTACCCTTCTCCAGACTCGGCTGAGATGGGCTCCACCCTCCCCGCGACCCTAATTAGGATTAAGCGGCTTAGAAAATGAATGAATGAATGTATTCCAGACTGATTCCAGAAAACGTTTATAATGGAAGCATATGATGATAAAAACGATTTTTTAAAGAATCCGACAGGCCCCCCCCCACCCCCAGCAAGCACATTATCAGCTTCCTTCCTCAGTTCGTTTTAAATTCCTATCATGTCAGAAACACCAAACTACAGCAGTGTGCTTTCAAGCGTAAGCTTTACTAATCCAGTGAGAAATAACTCCATCAACCCGAAATAACTTCATCACGTAAGCTTCAGACGCAGATTGGGTTCCACCCTGCTGACTGAAGTGTCTTTACTGAGAGAAACCATCAGGGAAGCTATAAAAGTGAGTGAGTCAGAACGCAACCTTAACACAACGACATCCAAGGTGAAATCTAACCTAATTAAAGACGGCGTTCGGAATGTCGTCAAGCTCTTACTGTGGAAAGCCACAATGATAAGGGCGATGACTCAACCAGCACTCCTAAAACGTAACGTGTTTATGGTCTCACTGTCGACAAGGTCACGGTAGTCTTGGCCGGACCCTCAGCCCGAGAGGTGTGTGTGTGTGTGTGTGTGTGTGTGTGTGTGTGTGTGTGTGTGTGTCATACAAAAGAATATATGAGATGAGAAAGCTTGTTCCCAGCATATTCATTTATCTAATAGCACTTTATCACCGTTATGGATATGACATCATATTATGTATTAATATAAAAGAGAACTGAACTAAAACCAAAAGGGCTGCATGGTGAACTCTTCCTTTATATCACCTGAAAGAGATTTAAAGCTGAGTATAGTATAGTATCGTATCGTATAATATTATATCTTATTGTATAGTACTATCGTATCATACTGTACTGTATCGTATCTTATAATATTATATAGTATAGTATCGTAATGAATCATATAGTATAGTATAGTATAGTATCGTATAATATTATATCATATTGTATAGTACTGTATAATATCGTATTGTGTAGTATATTATTGTATCATATAGTATAGTATAGTATCGTATAATATATCGTATTGTATAGTGTAGTGTTGTATCATATAGTATAGTATAGTATGTATCATACAGTATAGTATAGTATCATATTATATCGTATTGTATAGTATTGTATAATATCGAATTGTATAGTATAATATTGTATTATATAGTATCGTATCGTATAATATTGCATTGTATAGTATCGTATCGTATCGTGTCATATAATATCGTGACATATGTCATATCATATATTATTGTATAATATCCCATTGTATAGTATAGTATCATATAATATCGTATTGTATAGTATCGTATTGTATAGTATCATATAGTATAGGATAGTATAGTATCATATAATATCACATTGTATAGTATTGTATCATATAGTAAAGTATCATACAGTGTAGTATAGTACCGTATGATATAATACAGTGTAGAATTGTGGAGTATAGTACAGTGTAGTATGGTACAGTACAGTAAAGTATAATATAATATAGTGTAGAATTGTGGAGTATAGTACAGTGTAGTATGGCACAGTATAGTACAGTAAAGTATAATATAATATAGTGTAGAATTGTGGATATAATACAGTGTAGTATGGTACAGTACAGTAAAGTATAATATAATATAATATAATATAATATAATATAGTGTAGACTTGTGGAGTATAGTATAGTGTAGTATAGTACAGTACAGTAAAGTATAATATAATATAATATAGTGTAGACTTGTGGAGTATAGTATAGTGTAGTATAGTACAGTACAGTAAAGTATAATATAATATAATATAGTGTAGAATTGTGGAGTATAGTACAGTGTAGTAT
>JAOUQZ010000031.1:1629106-1641188 GCA_028564935.1 Neosilurus hyrtlii
TTTCGACTAATTCTCTCTCTCTCTCTCTCTCTCTCTCTCTCTCTCTCTCTCTCTCTCTCTCTCTCTTTCTCTCTCTCTCGCTCGCTGTCTCTGCTTCGTCCTTTCTTTCTTTTCCGCCCACCTGAAGAGCAATCTGTTAAAAGACACAGGATGTACCTGCTGACCTCAGAGCCCTGTAGAAAAGCATTCGCTGTACAGAAGACATGAAAGTGAATAAGACGCATAAAGAAATGAGATGATGATGAAAAAACCCAAACGTAAAACGCAACCGGCGACTGATGCAACAGAGACAGGACTAGGAGTAAGTGTGAGGAATAAAAATACACCACGACATTCATGACAGAGCAAGTCGAATACTCTCAGACCCTGTGAATACAGACGTCGCAGAAGCTAGCAGGCTAATCCAACTGGTCGCTAGTTAGCTCACCACTATTCATTTATGTGCCGGACCGCTTAATCCTACTAGGGGCGCAGGGAGGCTGGAGCCTATCTCAGCCGACTCTGGACAAAGACAGGTTACACCCCGAACAGATCACCAACCCACTGAAGAACCAACACACACATGACCATTCACACTCATGTCTAGGGGTAATTTAGAACAGCCAGTTAGCCTAATATGCACGTCTTTGAAGTGTGGGAGGAAACCGGATTACCCAGAGGAAACCCATTCAAGAACGGGTAGAACATGCAACCTGCAAACAGAAACGCTCTTCCCGAGTCCAGGACCAGGACCTTCCTGCAGTGACACGAGCATGCTAATGCTAGTTAGCTCTGGCATGTTAATGCGAAGAGCTGTAAGGATTCAGGTGCCAAAAGTGAAGGCGCTCTGTGCGATTGCATGAAAAACACTAAGTGTTTTTTACTAAGTAGCCTGCACCATGGAGGTGTGCTCGAAAGTTTCATGATATTCTGTATATTTTTTGAGAATTTAAAAAATCTCAAAAAAATTCCCAGTAATGATGGTTCTTTAACAGCTGCTGCTCAGAGCTACACGTCTGTGTCCCTTTACGGTTCGCGCTAATTAACGTTAGCATCCTTCTGGTTCTACCTTCTAGTAAAGTCACAATAACGATTCTGGCGGTACGGTGGTGCAGTGGTTAGCAAATCCACCTCACAGCAAGAAGGTCCCGGATTCGATTCCCGGGCTCGGCTCGGGGCGTTTCTGTGTGGAGTTTGCATGTTCTCCTCGAGCTTGCGCGGGTTTCCTTCGGGTACTCCGGTTTCCTCCCACAGTCCAAAAACATGCACAGTAGGCTAACTGGCTGTTCCAAATCACCCCTAGGTGTAAGTGTGAACGATTGTACGTGTGTTGGCCCTGTATTGGCCTGGCGAGCTGTTCAGCCTTTGCCCAGAGTTGGCTGAGATGGGCACCAGCCCCCCACGACCCAGTAAATGAATGAATAATGATTCCATGTTTCAGAAGGTATAGTAGTGTTATAACAGCTGGAAACATCCCTTTCTTCATTTTTTTTCATGCTCTTGAAGTGAAATAAAACAAAATCGCAGCTTGTCATACTTGTCTACCAAAGAAGCGCGACGCTGACAGCTTTACTCTGGGAGACCGGAGACTCCTTCCGACATCATGATCATTGTACAGAAACTGAGTGCATATATTTTGTCATGTCATTAAGACATAATGTTATTCACGTAATTATTATTTTTAGATTATATTTACGTGGATCACTAACGATTAACGTTAAAATTAGCGTATTTATATACACTGATGATTCGCAGGCACTGACCAATCAGGATCAAGAAAGCAACAGCCATACTGTCTTATAAACACAAATGATATTGATTGCATGTGCTGTTTGTTATAAGTGATTCAAGCTCTTCTAGCTACTTGTGTACCTGAAGATTTACAGGAAATAGAGTTTAAAAATAATTCTGCTTGCTGCTGGTCGCTTTGTACTATGACTCATCGTGCAGTAAACCTCCACCAGATCACACATCCTCTAGTGACACTGTGGAGCGAGGTGAAAGCAAGGTCACGCTGAGAGCAGATATGCGTGTGTGTGTGTGTGTGTGTGTGTGTGTGTGTGTGTGTGTGTGTGTGTGTGTGTGTGTGTGCGCGCGTGGTAGATGGATATGTCGTGCCTCTGCTTCTTGGTTCAGCGATGTGGAGAAAACCTCGCTCGGATACTCGTCTAACGCCAAATGTTCCACTGAGTGTTAAAATGTATTAAAGTGAGCATGAAGTGTTGATGCTTCGGTTCAGAAACACTTCCATTAGTGGTTATGAAGCCACACTGGCGGGGAACGCTGAGTATCATGCAAATCAGGGAGCGCGAAGCAACTGCCACACACACTCGTTTAACGTGTTTGTTAAATATATTTTTTATATATTTGGCAGAATTCTCCATAACAGGTTTTTATTTATTCACTGGATTGAGTGTCAGAATATGATCGGGATGATGCAAGCAGGATAGAGCTGTGGGAACATGTCTGCATGATGTTGTGTTAAACTCTGTGTGTATTAATACATGATATCATAGCGGGAGGCTGTACAGTTTTTAAAAACACTTTTCAGGTTCAGGAAGTCGAAGACACTGACATGCAGACAGGTGTCTCTCTCTCTCTCTCTCATCCACTCATAAGGAGCTTGCTGGTAATTACACACAGGTGAAACTCATCAATGTGTTACCTGCTAGGTCTACTTGACTCCTCAATCACGCTCTCACTGATACACGTGTACTTTTCAGTAAATCATGCATTCACACCCGGACAAACCGCCGCCATCTCTATTTTTCTCTCTTCGAGATCTTCTCTGTATTTGCGTTCTTGCGGACTTGTGAAACGTCATCATTCAGAGCCGGAGTACCGTTCCAATTTAAAATTCGCATCTAGCCAAGTAAAGTTTGAATACCTGAATGTGTTCTTGCTTCTCCCATTTTACAGAAGATGCATCAGGCGGTGACTTCTGCAGACTCAGGTCCACCTAGTATCCCAGAATGCATTTCACACCAACCGGTGTAATTGAGTAACTCAGGTCCGAATTTTATAACAGAGAGCATACAAACTCCACACAGAAATGCCTGAGACCGGGCGTCGAACCCGGACCTTCTTGCTGTGAGGCGGACGTACTAACCACTGCACCACCGTGCCGCCCCCGATTTCATTTTACGCTGATTAATTTTACTTTTGTTTCCCGTCTCCTGTCAAACACAACTGCTGTCATCATTCATCTCCTGCAACCTTTTTCCTATTAAATGCATGTACACCAAAGATCATGAATATAATATATGAATAATTCTTAAAATGAAATGAAAAGAGGTAGGCTTCCTTAATATTATTTTAGTAATAAGAATTATTGATGGTGAAGGTAAACAGAAATACATATGGTGTTAAATACACTGCTGTAGCAGTTGACATACGATTAATAACTCGTCCTCCTGTCCCCGGAGTAGAACTTGTACAAAGTATACACCCAAGTATGAGAGTGTGAACTCGGTACTGAGAAACAGCCTCTCTCTCTCGCTCTCGCTCTCTCTCCTGTCAATCAAAGTGAAGCTAGCCAATCCTAGGGCAGTTAAAGTCATGTGTGTAGAAGAAGGTAGAAAGTGGCTTGTTGAACCAGCAGCTGTTTTAAAAGTTTGTTGTTCAAACAAATTGGGTTAAAAAATGGGGAAATCCACATAAAGTTTCATGATTGTGGTTTAAAACTTTTAGTTCCCAGTAAAAATCCGATGTTTTGAATTTTGTTGTAAAAATAGATGAGGAGTCGCTAACTATAAAAACGCTTCTATCGTATATCTCCACTGCATTACGAGTGTTCTCAGTGTTTATGTCCTTCTGTGTTTTTTTTTATATGGACTTGAAAGAAAGTAAGTAAAGTCTATTTGCAGTGTTTTAAGGATTCCATCAAAACAAGCCTTAACATAATTGCCGATTAGCATAATAAAGCCCCGGAGTCGGCTAACTGCGGTGTAAAGTCTGACTGGCTTCTCTTTTCTTCGCCTCGCTCTCTTCCTGCCGCTGTTGACCAGCTGCTGTGGGACTTCAGCTCCTCTCCCTTTATTCCTCTATTCATTTTTGATGAGCGCTTAGCCAAAAGCTTCCATCGTGAGAAGACATGCCACGGAAATCCCCTCGGCGGCCCCTCTCTCCCGCACGGCACGCCGTAAATAATGGATGGGTTTCAAATCCAGCCCACGTCTGTTCACTACTTAGCGATGGACGTCCGTGTCTCAGGAGGGAAAAAGCTCGGGTTGCACATGTGCTATGAATCCCCTTTCACCCCCCCCCCCCCAAAAAAAAAAAAAAAAAAAAGAAAAGCTGACCCCTTCCTCCTCCACTTAACCTTAACAGATAAACCAACTCAGTGCTGGTGTCCAGGAGTCGTCCTGCCACATCATGTGCTCAACTTACAGACAGGTGGAGGTCTGTGAGGTCACATGGTGTTTGGTGCCGCGGTGTTTGGTTCCAGATCATGGCTGTGCGCTCTCGTTTTTGGGGTGGGATAATCAGCAGGGCTTGAGTTGGCTCGTGGAGTTTTGAACTTCGATGGTTTTTAATATTTTGTTATGACGATGGAGTGGATAAGGAACTGAGCACCTGTATCACCGATACCTTTATCAGCTCCAGCAATACTGAAACACAATGCAGAAGCTCTGCCATCGAGCCGTCTGCAGCCGTATGACCACACACACACACGATACACACCAACTGTTCTGCCTTTTTAGTGTCGAACCCAATACACAGTCTTTGTTTTTGGATTGTAATATTAAACAGTTCCTTTAGAAATCTTTCATACATGTGGAGGATGAACAAACCATACCGTAAAAACGTTCCTTACTGAAATCGGCACACTGTGAACGTCTACTTGGAATAAAGTTGTTTTCATTTTTAAATTTTTAATTTTAAATAAAATGTTCATGCATGACGTGCGAATGTAAAATGTTCATGAGGAACAAAAGGAACTGGATGTTCAGGCACCCCGTCTAGTGCGTTTTCATTTCCAAATGCAAATTGGAAAATGAGGAAATGTGGTGTTTTATTTATTTATTTCTTTACTTATTCAGTCCTGTTTTGATGTTCTGAAAACTGGAATCAGGATTCGGTTCAGTTTTCATCCACTTTTTAAAATATTTCATCAGGTTTATTGTTTCATCTCAGAGTCCAGAACTTTATTAAAAATATTTCTTCATCCACGTGTAAGAGCAGTTTTGGTAAAGGAGTTGTGTCATGCCCTGCGACGGTCTGGAGAGCTGTTGAGGGGGGTACCCTGCCTTCACTCAGTGACAGCTGGGATGGGCGCCAGCCTCCTCGTGACCCTAGTAGGATTAAGGAGTATTCAGCGAATGGGTGAGTGAGTTGTGTCATGATCCCCCCCCAAATTTACATGCCAAAAAGTTCATATGCCATGAATGTCCAAAAAGGTAATCCCCGGTTTCTGTGGTGTGAAGCAACTAGGAGTTCAACTCCTCCTGGATGGGACGCGAGTCCATCACAGGTTACCGTTTATACTTCTGGGTGGACAGAGCCACACTTGTGGCTCGACCTCTTAATCATGAGCCAAGCACTAACCAGTACACCACCGACCCCACCTTAAGAAATCAGTTTTGGGTAATTTAAGGTTTTTTATTATTTTTTTTTCTTTCAGCCACCATTTTGTCTTTATTTTCTCTCATGTCAGCATCATGCTGGAACCTATTTTATTTTATTTATTTATTTTTATTAAAGCATGTAATGATGTGTATTAGGGGTGGTACATGGTACTAATGTACAACACCTATGAATACCAGACTTGGTGTGTGAATACATCTGGGGATAGCTGAGGATCGCATACCTGTTTCATGTCCTTGAGACCTTGACCTTTGACCACCCACATAGAAAATTCTTGTCTGGTGCATATCTTACATGTGTTGATTTGTGAGTGATGAGAGCACTAAGCTCACTTTAGATTATGGTGGGGGAATCTGTGTTCCATAGACACATGCATTTTGGGATATTTATCAATGTTAAGCCAACAACCACACATGAACACAATGTACACCAAATATCAAAACCTCAAAAACGAATTTGTCTCCAGTGATGCTTGAGACGTGTTGCCGTGTGAGGTGAAGGCCGTGCTGCTTCCTGTGTAATGACACCAAGTGAAGTGGTTCAGCCATCGTATCCGTTTATTGCAAGCCACATAGTTTAAGTTGGATCTAATACACTTGGGTACAACATCAAGATTTTATTATGATGGCTTCTACTGAATTATAGGCTATGATGCGTGTCTAGATACAAGGTCCAGGAGTCACGTGGTCACGATGTCGGCCACTCTTTGGTCTCAAGATCGTGATGGCAGACTGCTTGGAACCTCGCAATGTAGTCGCTCTTTTCAATCCACAACCAAGGACAACATCCCCGTATTTCTTCTGGGACTTCCCATAATCAAAATCATACACCGTGGACTCGCCGTGAAGCGGCACTCTGTTAGTAGGGGGAAAAAAGCATCCAGTAAAAATCACCATTAGGCTTTTGGGCTTTTGTTTGTACTCTTCCACTTCCTGTGCTGGAGTTTATTCTCTCCATAGTGTTGGCCCAACCACAGGCTTCCCCACTGTTGTTTACCCCACCGTGAACATCACTTTGCCCCTCCTCTTTCACTCGAGAGTACCCCTTATCTCTGCCCTGGTACTCTTTTTGTGTCATGTGACGGTGTTATGGAGTTGAGAGGAATCTCAGGGCTTGCTTGCACTACGCTGAGCACCGCGGGGGGGTGGGTCTTTATCTCAATAAGCATTTACTAAGCACACACACACGCACGCACATGCACACTCAAAATCTACAGGAAATTAAGGGGAACACAAAGATTTAGTCTATTGACTGCTTAATCCCTTGCGTGATAAGAGCATGCCTGTGATGAAGCTTTGTGGCTGGAACAGGATGATGGAGAGGGAGACACACACACACACACACACACACACACACACACACACACACACACACACACACACACACAGTATGCATGAACAGGTGCTTCCCATAGCTGTCCACAACAGTATTTGCTTATATCAAACAGTACAAAGAATGCATGCGTGCGTAAATAAGTCCTCTTGAACAATGAGGTCGGCGTGGACCGGAGGAAACGTCAGCTCGCACGGTCAATACGTTAGAGGACAGGGTGGAGTAGGCGTTTGGTTTTTTTTATTTGTTTTTTTTTTTTTTGGTAGGTATTTGGGCTTTGCATGCATGTGACAGTGACCCAGTTTTGGAGCAGGATTTGATGGAAGCAGACAGCGGAGAAGAGATCGGGGGGAGGACGGGGATGTCGGGGGCGCTGGGGGTGACAGACTTTTTTTTTTCGGTTGTTTTTTTTTTTTTTTGGGTGATTTGTCAAAAGACAAAAGGCTCTTTATGGAAATTACCGCCATGGCACAATAGTAAGGATAATGATAAGGATGACAATCTATATTTGTATAGTGGAGCCCAATATCTCGACCTGCTTCACACTGAACAGAGATGAAGATCAGATTAAATACCGTACAGGACAGCTGCTGTTTATTGTTTATGGAGCAGACAGTAATGAGTTAACGATATACTAAAGAGTAGTGGAAGAAAGTAATGGCCTGGAATTACAAATGGTTAATTAGTAACTGTGTTTTTAAAACTTGTTTTCTGTATTTAATGAATGAAATCTAATTATAATACTCTAATAATCCTAACGATCGTTTTATGATGATGTAATTCACCCTCAGTGAGAAACCTGTTCTGGGTTCAGGTATAATGGAGGCAGCTTGTGTGTGAGCTTGCGTGTAAAAAAGGAATATGCGTGTGTGCGTGTGTGTGTGTGTGTGTGTGTGTGTTTGGGTGGGTGGGTAAGTGTTAAGCTGATGTGTCAGTGCCGGGGGCAGAGGCCCCTGTGGTGGCTTTCTCTGTCACGGGAGCACATTCTTATTGGCGGTACACGCACGCATACACACACACATAAACTCCCCTCAGGGTTGGCATGTGTGTAGTATTGTGTGTGTGTGTGTGTGTGTGTGTGTGTTTGGTGGCTGAGACTTGGACAGATTGTGAGGCAGACTCAGACTCACATTATCAGTCCTCCTTCGCTCTGTGTCCCATTGTTACATCCTGTAAAACACAACACAACCGTTATTTGGTTATAAGGTGACGTTGATGTATACAATACATCTTTAAAGGAAACGTGAATAAATAAAGGGATGCGTCAGTTGCGTTTGATTTTCAGACTGAATACGAGTAGGTTCGGTACAGTTGTTCAGTATCTCAGAATTTCCTCCCATCAACATGAAGAAAAATAGCCATTCTTTAGAACGTCGTAACCCCTCAGCCAGGATGCCTCAAGCACACGGACGACAAAAGCCATCCCCCATACGAACAGTTTCGGACAATCCACATTTTATTAGCTACCCTACACACAGGTTTAGGTCATAAGGAGTGCCTATTCAAAAGTTATCATGCATATGAGCCGAGCAATGGGCCAGACCAAGTTGATATGTTCAAGGTCACTGTGCCAAGGTCAAAGGTCACATATGCAAATTAGCTACCATACGCGTAGGTTTTATTGGCTGTTCCAGCTCCGATAGTGATGTGAAATCGTTGTTTTGTCCTATTGGCTGGGCTGCATGCAGCAGACACCAGACTAAGATAACACATTATGGACCAGTGCTGAGCTGTGTGTCACCACAAAAATGGAAAGTGTCGTACTCTGAAAACGTTTCAGATGCAGTTCAGTAATCTGCGCAGACCACTTCGACCTGACCTCCGGCGTGACCCCCAGACAGAAATACTTGGCACGAAGTCCAGGCTTTTACATCTAGAACCGGACGCTGTTCCTTCAGATTTCCTTCATAAAAAGTCAAAGGATGAGGACGGACGGGAGCAGCACCTCGCTAAAAGGAGCCAGTAAAAGGGAAGAGCCTTAAGTATGCTGGGAGGTTTTCACCTAAAATGTCACTCGCTGCTTATTTAATCGTTCTGGACAACCCGACCCGAAGAGTTCACGTCATTTCTGGTTAAAGTGGTCGTTCCGTATTGGTTCAGCCCCCAATAGTAATCCACGGGGTAAAATTGCCCATTGTATCACTTCTTATGGTCATTTATGTTAAAACAAGTTCTGTATCACTTAATTACATTACACACAAGTTATGCTCTGCGATGGCCTGGCGAGCTGTCCAGGGTGTACTCTGCCCTCGCCCGGAGTTGGCTGAGATGGGCGCCAGCCTCCCCGCGACCCTAATTAGGATTAAGCGATTCAGAAAATGACATGACATGACAAGTTATGCTGTAGGGAGGAACAACACCGCTACTCGTTAATCAGACGCACTTGTTTTCTGAAATCACGTATAATGGTCAGTGATGTACATCTCCACCATTTTCATTCATTCATTTATTTTCTAAGCCGCTTAATCCTAATTATGGTTGCTGGGAAGCTGTCGCACTTTCCGGATATCTCTGGGCGAAGGTGGAGTACATCCTGAACAGCTGCCAGACCATCGCAGGGCCAACACACATGCAACCATTCACACTCACACCTAGGGGTGATAGCAACCCTCCACCACTTTGTGTATGATTATTTAATATTGTCAGTCCATGTGTGAGCTTTAGGCTGGAGAGTCTGGAGAATTCCCCAGTGGACTGGTCATATTTCAGCCTGGATCCCGTGGGCTGAGTGTCTAACGTTTATGAAAGTGGCCCTCACATATAAACACACGCACGCAATCAGGAACTATAAATGTCATAACCAAGCCACTATTTGTAGCCATTTAAGGGAGTAAATCAGCAGCCCCGCCTCGCTAAGTGGTTCACTGACAGCAACAGAAACCCACAAAGAACAAAGGAAGGAGGTGCAGAAAGAGCAGGAATCACACAAACAGAACGCTCGCATTGAAATGCTGCAGAAATGAGGAGTCTGGAATACAGTGAGGATTAATATGAACAGTAAACTGTCTGGATTTTCACAACACGGCTGTTACTGTACTCTGCCCCGATCACAAGCTCCAGAATCATTCCACTCATCCATACTACATTTTACAATAAAAGAACTACAACACTGTTTATTAGGTATGCTTTGATACCATATCTTTGATTTGAGATACAAGAATGACATCATGCTCATGTGACACATCTGGTGCATGCCGTCATGCTAATAAACAGACTGAAAATGACAGCAATCTGGAAATTCTTCATTATTACCCTTTGTTTGTGTTTAGGATTACGCTACAAGTTATGTGTGGATTCTCATGAAAGTTCAAACACAGGCGGGGCTTTGGAAAAGGAAGCCTTCGTTAGATTTTGAAGATGATTCAGATCAAATTCTGGATTGTATTTTTTAAAGGATACTTTAACTTGTACAATTTTTAATTCATATTCATGGTTCATATCGTTGATTGCTTGGCTTGGCAGAAGTTTTACTGCTCTCTCTCTCTCAACTGGTCTCTTTACTTGTTTAATTGTAAAAGCGCTATACAAATAAAAAAATAAAAGTGACTTAACTTGTTACTGATAGCTGATAACCCGAGTAGTGGGGAGTAGTGTTAGGCTGCCCCTGAATATGCATGCACAGCAGTTTGTAAAGCATGATATATCATGAAGGCGGGATGTACTTGCCTATGCCCCTGCCTGGTTGGTGGTGGCCATATGTAATAGGGAGATGATAGATAGTACTTGATGGGTGGAAGCTGGTGGCGGGTAAATTGGTGGGGGGGGGTTTGAATCTATTGGAATTACTCACGTCCTCATGAAATACGAATCTCCCCATCTGTATTGTCTGCAGGAGTTTAGTGGTGTTTCGTGCTAATGCCTGTTAGTGAGTCAGGACTGAGGACCACAACATTTCCTGAGAAATCAATCAGGTTTCATCTTTATATTCCGTCATTCGGTTATCTCTGATATTGTTCTTTCAGTGATGAAGCAGAGTGTGAATTCACAGTAACATGACTGTAGAGCAGCGGTGGCTTAGTGGTTAAGGTGACAGGTTACTGATCCGAAGGTCAGCGGTTCAACACCACTGTAGGGCTCTTGAGCACGGCCCTTAACCAGTTGTATAAAAATGAAAATTGTAAGTCGCTCTGGATAAGAGCGTAATATGACCTGAAGATGCACACCGTGTGTAAAAGTGAAACTCTTCTAACAGAGTGAAACTGCATACAGGAAGTTCAACCAGAGATGAAATTTACATGATTTCCACTTTCCGAAAAGCATCACTGCTCCGGATTACAGCGCCGATGCGGTGTGACCATGTTAAACTGGCAGCTGTTAGCTCTGACTAGCCATAGCAGCATCGCTCCTTATTAAGAAGCAAAAGGTCATCGACCATTGACACGGGCATCGGCGTGTCTTGTTAGAAGAAGATTGTATACATTTCTTATTTCTTTTGTCAGACTGTGGATATAAAGGTGCAGGAGGTGTGGCAGGAGCGTGTTAGCGCTAACGGTTGAATCACAGCAGAAGAGTATGTCAGACTTGTGTCATGCTGAAGAGGCCATTATCACTCCACCACTTTAGCTAGAGTGGACCATTACACTGAGTCATCATGAAGTTCAGATCTGTTTGATCTTACACAGGCTTCACTTTCGCACACCTTCCTCACTGCTGCGCTTTAATGGGTCTTTAAATTCATTACCCCAAATATGTATGATTCGACCAAAAAGGTGTGTGTGTGTGTGTGTGTGTGTGGAAAAAAAAAATAATAATAATAAATAAATAAATTAAAATAAAAATAAATTACGAATTTGAATTTGTGTGTGTGTGTGTCTGTGTGTGTGTTGTAAGATGAAGCAAGACCAGACGACCTGTCGTTACTGCGGTGTGAGCTACCTAATCCTGCACGAGTTCCAGCGGCTACAGGAACGCCTCACGGAGGTGGAGAGACAGCTGGAGAGAGAGAGAGGAAGCAGAGAGCAGCTACAGCGCTTACATGGTCAGCTTGAGGAACTCACAGCAGCCAATCAGCTTTACAAACACAGGTGAGAACTCCGTGCACTCCAAACACTCCACACTCCAAACATATACATTCTGTACAAACTTTACACTCAGTACACACCGTATTCTCTATACACTCAGTACACACCGTATTCTCTATACACTCAGTACACACCGTATTCTCTATACACTCAGTACACACCGT
>JAOUQZ010000031.1:1687294-1698736 GCA_028564935.1 Neosilurus hyrtlii
CATCCCTCCCTCCCTCCCGTGAGAGCTCGGCCAATTAGCTCCCATGGGCTCCCGGTCACGGATGGCTGTGGCATCAAACACATTTGAACTTGCGATCTCCGGGTTGATAGTCGCGCACCTTGTCGATGCGCCACTCCCAGATAACTTCAGATGAGAGGCGGGGTTTTACCCAAAACAAATTGCCAGTCTATCAGAACTACCACAGACACAAATAACCACTCATACTCACCTTCAAACTTATGGACGATTAAAGTAGCTAGTTCACCTGTAGCTGAAGGAAACCAGAAAACCCAGAGAAAACCCATACAAGCACAGAGAGAACATGCAGACTCTTGAGATATATACCTAGTACAGGGGTAGTCATTGACCAAAGGTTGGAGAAACAGCTTTGAGATAAAAAAGGTTGTTGTTTCGATTCGTGAACTGGCAGAAAAACGGGGGTGGGGGGCAAGTGCAAGGCGTCTAATCCACAGCTGCTCCGTGAGTGCCACAACAAGTGTGTTCACTGCTTCGGAAATCCTAGTTTCTCTTTATAAGATTAAAGCATTATCTAAAAGATATTATTTGTGACAATGGATTCTTATACAGTCGAAAGACGACGATGATCCCGAACATCTTCTAGAGTGTGTAGAGATCATCTGAACATAAACAGTGAACTGGAACAGTGGAAATGATATACTGGACTGGCTTAAGATTCCTGATTTGAATTTATTTTACCAAATATGGGATTTTATTAATTCACTTATTGACTGCACAGAGGTTTCATCCAATTACAGTATTTGCGAAAAATCTGTTAAATAGATAAATAAATAAATAAATAAATAAGCCTCACTGTTATTAAAGACAAAGAAGGACAAAATACTAAGTACTTAGTTTTCTGTTCGACTTTTTGTTTCATCTTTAAATAATTTGTTAGAAGGTCCCGGGTTCGATTTCTGGGCTCGGGGTGTTTCTGTGTGGAGTCTCCATGTTCTACCTGTGTTTGTGTGGGTTTCCTCCGGGTACTCTGGTTTTCTCCAACAGTCCACAACACAATATGCTGATTGGCTGTTCCAAATTGCCCTTAGGTGTGAGTGTGAGTGTGAATGGTTGTATGTGTGTTTTCTCTGGAATGGTCTGGCAATCTGTTCAGGGTGTAACCCGTCTTCACCCAGAGTCAGCTGAGATGGGCGCCAGCCTCCCTTAAGCGGCTTAAAACTTGAATGAATGAATAAATGAATGAATTAATCTAGTAATTAACAAAATGATCACCAATAAAATTCTCTGTCTTTTTGTTTAACATGACACGAAATGTATTGAGATAACATTTTAATCTTGGGGACAAAAGACTTTTTAAATATTTATTATTAATAATAATAATAATAACAAACAAACAAACAAATAAATAAATAGCATTATTATTAGTACTATTAGCAAGATAGACTACAAAGAGGCTACAAGCACACACACACAAAAAAGGATCACCTGCTGTAGGAGAAGATTTCTCAAAATCTGTTCCGAGATCCAAGATGACAGAAGGCAACAAATACTACTTTATCATTATTATAGCATAATTAACAGGTGAAAGTAACAGCCTCTCAAGTACCACATGACTAAGCATTGACCACATGCACACTGACAGTTGTCACCGAGTCAGAAACTCACCGGTAAGGCATGCCGGTCTGGAAGGCCACACAGTCCTCCTTGGCACGACCGCACAGCTTCAGGTACCACTTTGTCTCGATCTCACGGATAAGTTCTGCTTTGCGGGCATGTGCCAGCACCGTCTGCTGACTCTGTCTGTGAGCATCACGGGAGCTGTCCTGAGAGCTGCGCTGGCCTCGGAGCCCTGACAGGGACGCCGCTGACTGCTTACGGTGCCTCAGAGACTCCTCGGCGATCCCACGACCTACTGAACCAGTCCGAGCTGCAAACATGACCCCGCAGGCTCCACCCTCCCAAAAGGGCACGCAAGCGGACCTCGTATACTGTTAGAGTGTTGCCAGAACCCACTCGCTTTCTCTCGGACGCTATCTCAGTCGGCCTTCCTCACCCTACGTCTTGCTATCTGTGTCATCTCTTAGCCTTGCACCTCTCTTATAACCTCGGCATGTCCTCGGAGTGAAACTGGATCTGGCTGAGCGCCATGGCCAATCTGTGAGACAGGGCTTGGATGTCTGAGTTAACTCTGTGGGAGGTAAGACAGGGGTTTGCTTGTGCTTGGATAGAGACATCAATCCTGGACATCAAATCCCGGACATGGCTTTGCCATCCAGTCAAACATAAATTTGAACAAATTAGACTGTTTTCTGGTTTGTTCATATGCATGTCTATGTATATTTGAATTTAATCCTTTAATTGTTTATCTACTTTAGTCATTTACAGCCATTCAATGTTATACACGTTTATACACATTTATGGTGCTATTACCACTCCTGATCTTTTTAACATACATGTTTTTAGAATCAAAGTGTTTCTTTATAATCAAATTCTAGTGCCTGAGAAGTTTGGGCAAGATTCAGAAATGTGCAACAGCGTTATGTCCACTTCCTGTTTGTAGGCAACTTCGGTAAAATTCGCCACACTCTGACGACCACACTGCAAGAACAAAACTCACAGTTATGACATCTTTTGGTCTCTGACTTAAGTAGGAGGTGGCCAGATTTCCATGGCTCTGGATAATTGATCAGAAGGTCGAGGTTGCAAGCCCCAGTACCACCAAGCTGCCACTGTTGGACCCTTGAGCAAGGCGTTAACCATCAACTGCTTAGATGTATAAACGAGATAAAAATGTAAGTTGTGTGAGTAGAACAATGGCTGGTGGATCTCACACAAGTTCACTGACCTTTCACTTGGCACCAACAGGTATATATAGTCTATATACGGGTCATATCATTGTTGTTGTACAATAGGGCCTAGGTTACGTTACCTGAATGACGTTTATGCTAATACTAGTCATAACATTACTACTGTCATGACATTAGTTACTATGTCATTATTGGAGATATTAGAATTTAAAAATGTACCTCTTCCGAGTCTTCGGACACACGCTTGCTCTGTCTAACTCTGTCCTGTCTAAGACGAAGGTAAATTTCTAATTATGTAATCAGATCCCGGCGTCAGACCTATCAGAAAGTTCCTGTCTATGTAAATGTAATGATGTACGATCGTAACATTACTTTACTTTAGCACAATTTCCGCAAGCTCACAAATATCTAGTACTAATAACATGAACAATATAAAGCTCACGTGAAAGGTAATAAACGCCCACTCGTGGACTGCGGACAGACAGATATACAAATTCGTGCAGAACAAAAATTGGAGCATCGCAGTACCTTCCTCTCGCAGTTACTCTGAAGGGTGTGGAAATCACCAAAAATTGCACCTTTGACCCAAAATGGCTGACTTAATGTTTAGTTGCGATGTGGATCCAGGGGTATTTTGTGTGTCTTTATCTCATTCAGAAAACTCTGCATTTGATGCTTTAATGTACTATTGATTCAATCCGTGGTCGACAGGTTGACGTCATGACCAGATGCTGCTGAAATAAAATCCTAATTATTGTCACTAGAACCTTATCTACACTACCACGTCTCAAAAACACATGATTCATCAGAAACAGCTTAGAGCTTAGAGAAACATTTTAGCTTGAAAGCTAACTAGTTATCCAGATCGGTGCAAGTTCACCCAGCTGTAGCCTGAGAAATGGGGCGAGGATACACATGGGACAGGGCTACACATGTAGGGTTAGACATATGGTGCGGTATATGTGCGGTAGGTGATTTTTGCCTTCTGGAGGTTAACCAACATTATCCTATAAGTGTTACGGGACTTCTTCTAGAGATCCAGGGAGCTACCTTGAGAACTAGGACGGTGTGGCTTCCATTCAGAGAATGTTTGATTTGTATTGAAAATTGAAGTGCGGTCAAGCTCCAGATCAGTTCTAGCAACCAGCTAACATGTCTTCATTTTATTTCCTCTGCCCATATTTATAACATAAAAAAATCTACTGGACTGGATCTCAGAGTTGCTGATTGCGGTCGAGGTGTAAAGACCGTTTCAACCACTATAACATTTTGTTTCTACAAAAAATTACCTACCCCAGTTTTAGCTTTAAAAAGCTTTAAAAAGTTAACCAGGTAACTGAGTAAGAAACGGAACGTTTGTTTATTTGTAGAGCTTGACTGGACGCTTGAGCTTGGCTGGAGGATACTAATTAAACACCTTTCACGAGTTTCACTAACCATCGTTACATCTGGAGATCTTTCCATGACACTGAACCCACATTATTCAGAATAGTTGTTTCGGAACACACACACACCTCAAACAATGACCTTCTAAATTTACAGTGAACTTAACACATGCTTTGGTCATGTGGTCAGAACCATTAAATGACTTTAGCCATCGTTCACACCAAGCATGAACCCTCATGTCTCTGTTACAGTAACAACACTCATGCAAGTGCACCATCACAGCCAGTGTTCAACATATCCGATTCAAAGCAAGAAGGTCCTGGGCTCAAGTCCAAGGGTTTCCTCCGGGTACTTTGGTTTCCTCCTACAGTCCAAAAACATGCACAAAAGTGTGATTGGTGGATCCAAATTACCCCTAGGTGTGAGTGTGAATCATTGTGTGTGTTTTTACCCTGCAACGGTTTGGCGAGCTGTTCAGGGTGTACCCCGCCCTCGCCCAGAGTTGGCTGAGATGGGCACCAGCCTCCGTGAGACCCTAATTAGGATTAAGCTGCTTAGAAAATGAATGAATGAATAATTGCTACCATGAATATAAATAGAAAAGTGCTAATAGCTTAGCTTAGCTGCTAACACCTGACGTACTGTGATAAAATAATAACATGCAAAACTACACTATGTGGCTTCTTAAAGCAGAAGTTTAACAGCTTTAAAAATTTTACCCAGTGTCCTTCGCTACAGCGGGTTTATTTTGTGATTTCGAGCGCTATAGGTGAGTTGAATAATTTAAAAAGGTAATACGGATCCAGGTGAGCCTCTGCTCGGAGTTGAGCATTCATCCATCACAGAGGAACGTGCATCATAGCTGCTAAGTGGATGGAAAGAGAGGGACAAGACAGAAAATGGAGACGGGAAGGACATCAGAGCCTGACGTAGGCAATTTCACAGATGGCAAGAAGGAAACCTAAGTGCAGGTAGGTCAGTTCCTGACACATATACACGGAGGGGTGGTGTGTGTGTGTGTGTGTGTGTGTGTGTGTGTGTGTGTGAGAACCCGTTTAGGTGTTCAGTTAATCAACCCTATTCAGTCTCCAATCCACAGACACTGCACTGATGGAGTCGACCTTTTGTGCGGACAGTTGTTAGACGAGGAGGAAGACGCATGCCTCCACCTTCTCAGGACCTTATTTTAGAAACTCTGACTGTGTTTCCATCAAAGGAACCAGAATGGATTTGATACTCATTTCACCCCTCATTCATTCGGAGAATCAGATTCTGAATCAATGAATCTTTCAACAATGGCCGAGTTCAATCAATGAATCATTTGCCATGGATTGTACAGTGTATGATTCACTGAATCATTTCCATTTATGAACAAGTTTCTTTTCTTTTTTCCATGTGTCAAGTAGATGTTTGATTCTTGATTCATTGAATCTTCTGGAAGTTGCTTATCATTTGACCTCCAAGGGTCAGTGTTTGATTTAGTGAATCCATGTAGTCATGAAAGAAATTTGCTTTAATTTCATTCAATGAATCAGTGAATCTTTCAGTCATAACCAAGATTCGCTTCGCTCTTTTTTAATGAGTCATTGTCTAAATCAGTGAGTTTTTTGTTATCGGTGGCTCAGAGTATCATTCAGTGAATAATTTCTGGTCATGAGCAAAGTTTACTCCTCTCTCATTCAGTGAACCAGTGTCTGAATCAATGAATCATTTGTCATGGATGGCTCAGTGAATGATTCAGTGAATCATTTACATTCATGCTCAAGATTGATAAATTTTTCCATGTGTCAGGTAGGTGTTTGATTCACTGAATCCTCTGAGTTAGTGAATCGTCACGGTCATTCATTTTCCGAACCTCTTTATCCTAGCTCAATCGACTCTGGGCAAAGGTGGGGTTTACCCACAAACACACACACACACACACACACACACACACACACACACACACACACACACACACACACACACACACAGCCAGTTAGCCTAATGTACATGTTTTTGGACTGTGGGAGGAAACCGTGGGTACCCAGAGGAAACCCATGCAAGCTCCACACAGAAACGGCCTCGCTGAGCCCAGGACTTGAACCCAGGACCTTCTTGCTAAGAAATACACCACCATGCCGGCCTGTGCACTATGTAGTGAATGAAATTCGAACATCGATACAAAATGGCGGATTCAGTATATAATGCGCTGGACAGTGCGCGAGCGGGCATTTAGAGCGCGGCGTAATACTCGGTTCCTTCTCTTTCATTGTATTAGTGATTGAGTCAGGGCTCACAGATAACATACGACCCCATTTAATAGACACACACACACACACACACACACACACACACACTGTATTGTTTCATAAAGCCAAAGGGTAGGACTGTGTAACACCACAGTGGTATCAATGTCCCTATGATAGACCTAGACAAAATTACCTTGGTCCTGAGGGGTCTGACTGAGTGGAGTATTATCACTTCATATGTGAAAGAGACAAATAACAGCACAACTGAATGAAAAAAAAATTTATTACGTCTTTGATTGTCAGGAGCCCGAGGACTTGGCTTCTTTTTTCCGCCAGAGCCGAGCGTACACGTGGCATACATGCAGGAGCAGCGAGTGGAAATGATGATTACATACCAGAGGATTTTCTGTGTAGTAAAATTGGTCACGTAGATTTTGTTCTCGTGTCTCCCTTCCTGAATGAATAATTGATGATGTGAGACTGGGTTTAACACCCATCAGAGAGAGTGAGAAAGCTCTTCGGTTGCTGCAGGTTAGGGGTACGGAGGGACAGAACACCGAGGGGTGAACGACATCGGAGACTGGCGTGGCGGGAAGGAAACCTAAGCACAGATGGATCGGACTCTGAGTCTGATAGAGAGGTGAGAACACGTTCAAGTGTTCAGTAAGTCAACCCTATGCTGACAGGACAGATAACAAACAAACACACACACACACACACACACACACACACACTGGTAAAATAATCTGTATAGAACAGGAGGACGTCGGTCAAGTGGATGACGAGCCCATAGAACTCATTTTACATAAGGGCAACATTACCCACGCTGAGTAATTACACTCCGTACCCCAACCTCCTGTGTGTGTGTGTGTGTGTGTGTGTGTGTGTGTGTGTGTGTGTGTGTGTGTGTGTGTGTGTCCCATCACTGCACACACTATACCCCAGCTGACTGCAACACAGTACACCTCATGTCTAATTTATCCGAACGGAAAATGTTCACCAGGGCTCGTTTCATGGCGAGGGTCATAATCGAAGCGTGGACCAAGGTCACATAGTTCCGGACGTCACATCTGTCCACATCTGTTTGCAATATAGTGGCAACAGTATAGAGTCCCTTTCACACCAGCATCCATGCTGTGAAGTGCAGAGCTTTTATACACGGCAGACCATCGTACACTCAAGGACATTATTGTTTCATTCATTCATTCATTCTTTTTTTTAGCCGCTTAATCCTAACTAGGGTCGCGCGGAGGCTGACCCCCATCTTAGCCGTCTCAAGGCAAAGGCGGGGTACATCCTGAACATCTCGCCAGGCCATCGCAGGGCCAACACACACACAAAACCATTCACACTCACAGCTAGGGGTGATTTGGAACAGCCAATCAGCCTGCTGTGCATGTTTTTCGATTGTGGGAGGTAACCGGAGTACCCGGAGGAAACCCATGCCAGTGCAAATTTGTCTCTTTCACCAAAACTCTACGCTAATTAGAGCATTCGAGTCCATTCCATCTCCCTTTAAACTGGAGTTACAAGGTCAACATGCAAAAATTAGTTTCTGCTCAGTACTGTATCATAATCTTCATTGCGATTTGTCCCATGTAACAGTGCTGTATTTATTTGTTATCTTGTGCTGCATGTTGCAGAGCCTGATCGTCTCTGGCGGCATGTTACAGTACACGGAGAATTGCATCACTGCAAGTTGCCTGTGTAACACCAGCTTTACTGACCATAACAACTCTTTCCTTTCCATCACAAAACCTGAAACAGGAACTAATGTGACACTCCGAACCAATCTGAGTCGACCGCGGGGTCTCTTCCCAGCTGCAGATGCCCGAAACACCACACCAGGAAGGCGTTCCAGGGGCATTCTAATCAGATGCCCAAGCCACCTCGACTGGCTCCTCTCAACACGGAGGAGCAGCGGTTCTACTCCGAGCCTCTCACTCTATCTCTGAGGGAGAGTCCGTCCACTTTCACCTGCTCTTTCAGTCACTACCTAAAGCTCGTTACCATAGGTGAGGGTAGGAACGTAGATCAACTGGTGAATTGAGAGCTTTGCCTTTCGGCTCTGCTCCCTCTTCACCACGACGGACCGGTACAAGCTCCGCTTTACAGCAGAGGACAAGGACATGAAAGAACTGCTAGTCTATACATTTTCTCACTCACTTATCCATTTAATCTTCTATTAGGACCACAGTGTGGCTGGAGCCTGGCAGCCGACACTGGGCGAAGGTGGGGTACACCTTGAACAGCTCATCAGACCATTGCAGGGAAAATATTTATTTATTTATTTATTTATTTATGTGAAACACATGGAGAGAACAGAGAAGTAAAGAGAAGCGGTAGGAGCGAGGACTGTTGTCATATCAGATCATGCAAATAACAGCAATGCGAGGGATGAGAGGAAATGGCCGTAATTACACAGATTCTCACAGCGGCTCTTCATTCCACTCATATTGTGCCGTTAAAGTGGCCGTGATTATCCGAGAGAGGTAGAGATGCTTACTCACAATGGGCCTCAATTATAATGCTGGGTATAAAGCTAGAGAAAAAAATCACCATGTTTATGAATCGAGAGTGGGAGCATTTACTCTAGAAATGCAGGGAAGAAGAAGATCCAGAAAAAGATGGTTAGGAATGTTCATAAAACCGCTGGTGAGATGAGTCGTTCTCTGAAGCTGGGTCAAATTTAATGATTCATATTTTGGACAACATTCATTCTTTCATTTTCTAAGCCGTTTAATCCTAATGAAGGCCACAGGGAGGCTGGCACCCATCTCAGCCGACTCTGAGCGATGGCGGGGTACACCCTGAACAGCTCGCCAGGCCATCGCGGGGCCAACACACACACAAGCATTCACACTCATTCTCACACTTAGGAACAGCCAATTAGTGTACTGTGCATGTTTTTGGACTGCGGGAGGAAACCGGAGTACCTGGAGGAAACCCATACAAGCACAGGGAGAACATGCAAACTCCACACACAGAAATGTTCGAACCTGGGGATCGGGACCTTCTTGATGTGAGGCGGACGTGATAACCACCGTGCCACCCCTTAAAAGTGCAGTCATGTGCACGAAGTAGCTCTCACACTGGCTTTGGAACAAACGGTTCATGAATTTATGGTCAAAATAGAGGAAATAAACCAGACTACATTGAAATTTGGGGTGTGAATGTCACGCTTTATGGTGCCAGTTTCAGAGAATGACCCGTATACATTTACTCCTGGGTTTGTGTACATGTATCTATAAGTAATGTGAAATTCTCCGGTGTGAGTATAATAGGGATTAGTTGTTTGGATTCATTCATTCATTCATTTTCTGAACCGCTTAATCCTAATTAGGGTCACGAGGAGGCTGGTGCCCATCTCAGCCGACTCTGGGCGAGGGCGGGGTACTCGCCAGGCCATCGCAGGGCCAACAGTTACACAACCATTTACACTCACACTCACACCTAGGGGGGATTTGGAACAGCCAGTTAGCCTATTGTGCATGTTTTTGGACTGTGGGAGGAAACCGGAGTACCTGGAGGAAACCCACGCAAGCTGTTTGGAATTAAAGCCATAAATAAGAATCGACAAAATAAGAGAAAGGAAGAAGGAATAAAACCTCCCAGGTGATACAGTAACAGTAGCTGGATTTTCCTGAGCAGAACATCATCCATACCTGTAGAGCATCTTCAACCTTCTACATCCTCCATCAGCATGACCTGATGACTCTCCTAGTGCGTCCATCTTTACGCCCCTGAAACACCTGCAAAAAAGTTCATCTGAATCAAACGGTATTAGACAGAAAGTCATGAACAGCCAGCGCTTCAGTTTATCCTGTTGGTGGATCTGGAGTCGACGTTTTGGATCATTTTGTTCAGTGTTTTGTCAGGAGCACTCTGCTGGGAGCTTAAAGCTACAGCGTGGAACATCTATCTCTATCAGACATAACATCTAGATCTATCAGCTGAAATGTGGCGGTGGCGACATTTCCGGCGTAGTGGTTAGCACGTCTGCCTTACAGCAGGGTTTCGGTGCTCGGGGCGTTTCTGTGTGGGGTTTAAATGTTCTTCCTGTGCTTGCATGGGTTTCCTCCGGGTACTCCGGTTTCCTCCCACAGTCCAAAAACTTGCACAGTAGGCTGACTGGCGGTTCCAAATTGCCCCTAGGTGAGAGTGTGGGTGTGTGTGTGTGTGTGTGTGTGGGTGAACGATTATATATGTAATGGCCCTGCAATGGCCTGGCGAGCTGTTCAGGGTGTACCCTGTTTTCACCCAGAGTCGGCTGAGATGGGCGCCATCCTCAATGCGACCCTAATAAGGATTAAGTGGCTTAGAGAATGAATAAAGGACTCTGCTGGGAGACTCGAGGAACATTTTGGAGGAACTATTAGCAGAATGTGGGCGTTACAGTGGCGTAGTTATCACATCCACCTCACGGCAAGAAGGTCTTGGGTTCGAGTCCCGGGCTCGGCGAGGGTGTTTCTTTGTGGAGTTTGACCAGACCATTGCAAAGTCAACACCCACACACTACTATTTACACTCACGCTCAGACTGTGGCTAACAGCCAATTAGCCTAAAGTGCGTGTCTTTGGACTGGGGAAAGAAACCAGAGTGCCTGAAGGAAACCAACACAAGCACAGGGAGAAATATGCACACTCCAAACAGAAACACCCTCGCTGAGCCCCGGACTCGAACCCAGAACCTTCTTGCTGTGAAATGGACATGCTAACCGCTATGCCACCATGCCGCTTCTGAAAACATTATTTAACCTGTAATGCTAGTCTAACCTGGGATCAGCACAGAAAACATGTGAACTTGGATCAGGATCGATTTTTTTTAGAAAGGTAAAGAAGATATGTAGGGTTTGTGAACACCAGCACTCGGTTTCGCGCCCAGAAAGTATGTACAGAGTGGGACGTGTTGATTAGCAGAAAATAATGAACTTCAGCTGGTTAATTAACTTTGTTGATGATTTTGTGTGTGTGTGTGTGTGTGTGTGTGTGTGTGTGTGTGTGTGTGTGTGTGTGTGTGTGTGTAATACAGTTCCCGCT
>JAOUQZ010000031.1:1698836-1709587 GCA_028564935.1 Neosilurus hyrtlii
CACACACACACACACACACACACACACACACACACACACACACACACACACACACACAGACACACAGACACACACACTTGTTTTCTTTCTGATTATGATCACAACACAGGTTGCTAGGATATTATTTCAGCATGTCAGTACAACAATAACCCATCACGCGAGGGATTGTGATGTCAGAAGGCGTTAGGGTACGATAGAGATACTGTACAATACAGTAGAGATATGGTACGCTGATCTCTGATTGGTCGAAAGGTATTGATTCTACTAACAGTAGCACAGCTGCAAATCACAGGTTTATATTCATGGGCTTGTTCTAACGGCGTACAGTTTCCGTAGCAACGGCTCGTTCGCACTGGACGTGAACAGCTAATAAACAGCTACATAAAGTATGTGTCACCGTGGATACGGTCTCGAGCGGTCAAGCTGTAACTTCGGACACAGAGGAGATTTTTGTTGGAAAATAGATTCTACTCTCACTCACTTGCCGAACTGCTTACTCCTACTAGGGTTGCACACTGGGTGAAGAAGGGGTACATCCTGAACAGCTCACCAGACCATCACAGGGCAACACACACAACCATTCACACTCACATTTACACCTAGGGGCAATTTGTAACAGTCAGTTAGCCTAAATGTGCATGTCTTTGGACTGTGGGAGGAAACCGGAGTACCCAGAGAAAACCCAGGAAAACAAGTTTGCATGTTCTGCCTGGAAACTTAAATCCAGGACTTTGTTACTGTGAAGCAGACGTACCAACCACTGTGTCACCGCACATTTTATGTACACATGTAACAGTAGAATATTATTGTAATGATGAAGATGATGATGATGATTATTAATCATTTTCTTGTTGTTGTTGTTTTCTACACTATTATCTGCTGCTGTCTATTATTATCATTATAGTGTACCAGTACTGTTCATCCTTCCCGCGTAATTTGTGTGTATGTGATACATACGGACGCTTATTTTAACCAAAATTGCCATAAAAAGCACAAAACTGGGTGATTTCATCTCATGGATTACTTGCGGGTGCTGAACCAATGGTCAGCAGGGGTTTTTCCCCCGGAAGTGACGTGAACTCGTTGGGCGGGGTTGTCCAGTGCAAGTTAACAAGCAGCGAGCGACATTTTAGGTGATAATTAAGGTGTTCAAGAAGGGAATGGGTGTAAATGGTTCCCTATTTGAACCAGAGGGGGAGGAGTCTCTTGAGGAGACAGCAAGACGTCACATTCTAGTGACTCTGAGGACGAGGACGCTCCCAGAGATGAGCGTGACGGTGAATCCAAAATGTTTTACGCAGCTAACGTTTTGCCGACTCGTCTCTCCTGTCGTCAGTTGGTTTAGGAACAAAAAGAAACGTGTTCTGTGATTTCTGCGCTTGTTGTTTGTGCAGCTCAGCACTGGACCACAATGTGTTATGATACACGGGGTCAGTGATGCATCCCAGCCAATCCAACGAATTCGCATCACTACCAGACTGGAACAGCCAATCAGAAAGGCAACATGTCTTTGAGCACGCCTAGAGTCGTAACACTCGCACGCACTTTGATGAGGGGTATGGACTGATGTTGCCGGAAGGAACCGCCGATGTAATACGTGATCATTTTAAAGAGCCAGTAACACTCATTCACCTCAGGTCACCTTTAAGTAAGAAATAAAAAGCGATGCTCTACCAGGTCTACTCCGCCTCTTCATTTGTACTTTCCGTATTAGTCTCTACTGTCTAGAAAAACAAATACATTCAAAAAATCCAAATCTACTTAACATAATTAATTTATTCATTCCAAAGGGGAAACAGTTACAATTTCTGAAATCAACATGATAATAAAATAAAATATGACATGCATGAGATGATTAAATAACTACAGCGAATGTAAATCAGTACTTTAATCTGTACATGTGGAAGTAATAAATAGAATGGAAGGGCTGTGATGTTTTTATTGAGAAGTCGAGACCACAGCAGCGGGCATGTAAAAATATCTTTTTTTTATTTATTTTTTTTTAAGTGTTCGGGTGAATCTTACCGCTACATGAAGTTAATAACACCCTTATTTATTTTTATTCGTCAATAGCAAACAGAACGCCAGACCATAGACATCAGAATTACATAAAACAGGCTCCATCTGCAGGAGGTTCTAATCAATGGCACCTAATCTGTAATAAAAGGTTCAGATTTACAGACTTGAAGATGAGATAAGTGTAAGGTTGCACTTACTTTACCAACTCTTGGGATTTCAATTATAAAAGTGACCAAAAGTCAATTTTGTTGTCCTCTGTTGCTGTTTATAACTTTAATCTGTAGGCAGTTTCCTTGGGGTGCACTTATTTTTGCACTCTCTACATACTGAGATTTTATCTGACTTCGTTTCATGTTTATTTAGAGCTATCTTCTGTCCCTTCTCCTGTTTTTTAAAATTAAATTAAAAGGAAAAAAATGTTCTGGTTATGTAGATGTTAAATGGACATCTTGACTTCTGATCATCCGTCTATTGTGGCGATAGAGCCGCCGGCGTTGGTGCTGGTGGTGGCGAGTGATGCGGATGTTCCCGTGGCTTCAGATTCAGGTCGTTTGGCCCTGGTCACAATCAGCTCCTCTTTGTTCCTTTCAGGTTTGATCAGCAGCACGTAGCACTTGGGCAGGAAGATGCACGCGAGCAAACCAAAGCTGGATGCCAGGATGGCGAAGATCTGCACGGCCACCATGAATTTTCCACGCGTGCTCAGGTAGGCAGGGATGAACGAGATCCAGACGATGAAGAACACCAGCATGCCGAACGTGATGCACTTTCCTTCACTGATGTGATCCTCGAGCTTGCGTGCAATGAAGGCGAACACGAAGGCCACCAGCGCCAGGAGCAAATCGTAACCGAATATGCAGCAGATGAAGATGATGCTGCCTGGGTCACACTCCAGGACGATCTTGATGTTTCCCGCGGCTGTGTTCTTCACAGGATGAGGCGGCATCAGGATGAGCCATACGGTGCAGGCAATAATTTGGATCAGAAGGAAGATGATCATAATGGATCTTTGTTGAAAAGGTTTGATTGGATCAATGTCGTTTTTCTTCGGTATGGCGGGAGCTATCACCGTCGTATCGCCGCTCTGCTCCGAGGCAGCTGCTGCCGCTTTGGCTGCTTTCGCTGCTGCTCTCATGGCTTTCAGGGCCCTCGCTCTGAGCATCAGCAGACACGATTTGCCCATGAGGGATGTCAGTGCCAGAGCGAAGCCGACTGCTAACGCCACCTGGCTGGTCATGCAGGACCAGAGCATTGGCTCACCCAGGAACACGATGGAGCAGAGGAACGTGATCACCAGTCCCAGCAGCAGCGTGAAGCTCAGCAGTGCATCGTTGGCCTGCACCAGGGGTGTGTTTAGATACTTTAGGAACACGATGATCACTACAATGGTCAGCAAGGCACCAAAAACAGAGATGGCGATCAGCGTGATGCCCAGAGGCTCAGTGAAGTCCAGGAACTCAATGGTCTTGGGTACACAGGCATCGTTTTGTTCATTGGACCAGTAGTCTTCATCACACTGGATGCAGCCTCTGGCATCTGTTAAAAAAGATTTGGGTTTTTTGTCTTTTTTTCATTTCTGCAGTTTCCTAAATTTACATACAGTAATTTTTATTTTCTTTTATACTGTTCATTCATTTATTTGTTTCCTAAACCACGTAATCCTAATTCGGGTCACCGGGAGGCTGGCACCTATCTCAGCCGACTCTGGGCGAGGGCGGGGTACATCCTGAACAGCTCGCCAGGCCATTGCAGGGCCGATACACACACAACCATTCACACTCACACTCACACCTAGGGGCTATTTGGAACCACCAATCAGCCTACTGTGCATGTTTTTAGACTGTGGGAGGAAACCAGAGTACTCAGAGGAAACCCACAGGGGCAAGCACAGGGACAACATGCAAACTCCACACAGAGACACCCTCACCAAGCCCGGGAATCAAACTCGGGACCTTCTTGCTGTGAGGCGTACATGATAAATACTACGCCACCATAAAATTATTATTATAATTAAATTATTATTATTGAAAATAATATACATAAAGAATTATTAAAACAAAGCCTCTGAAATAAAAATACATGAGTTACTGGATGTACTGTGTATTAATGAAGGAAAGCACACAGACACACACACAATGAATCTGACCTGTAGTATTAGAAATCTCGCCATCTGCACATCGAATGCAGTCGAAGCAGCAGACGGGTTCTCCCTGCCGGATGCCCATACGTGTCCCCGGCTGGCATCTCTCGCTACACACAGAGCGCGGTGCCTGCAAATCCAACAGCACAGAAATGACCCAGATCTCACAGGTTCAGTCACATACTCACCACATTTATACAGTAGAACTGTTTGTGCACGAATTCAGAACACACTCTGTTACTCCAGTCAGAGCTGGGGAGAGAAGCTCACAGGGCGTCGGCTGAGATGGACAGATTTTCTGTCGAACACACAGTGCCGTGTCTCTTTGGTGGATTACTGTGTTCAGTCACTCGCTCACTCCTTTCCAGAACCATTTAATCTTACTAGGGTCACAGTGATGCTGGAACCTTTCTCAACCAACACTGAGAGAAGCTGGGGTACACCCTGAACAGCTCGCCACAACCATTCACACCTGGGGCAATATGGAACAGCCATTGAGCCTAATGTGCAGGTCTTTGGACTGTAGGAAGAAACAGGAGTACCCAGAGGAAACCCAGGCAAGCATGGGGAGAACATGCAAACTCCACACACAAAAGCCCGAACCCTGGACTCAAACCCAGGACCATCTTGCTGTCAGGTGGTCATGGTAACCAGTATGCCACCATGCCACCGCCTCGTCCAATAATTGTTAATTATTCTTTCCGTTCCCAGTGGATATGAGCAATCGTGCATTCTGATTCGCTAAATTACTGCAAGGACATCACCCCATATACCGTTAGAAGGTACATCACTATAGAAAAAAAATGGAAGTGCTCGCAACTCACGCTAAGCTAATCGCTAATACTAGCCAGCCAGCTGTTTAATTCCCTCAAGATTTATTCCGCACACAAAAAAATTATGTGAACATATTTCATATTAGAAAAGTATTGTTTTGTTTTCAAGAATTCTTTTTTTTTATTATTAAATGTGACTTTATCAGCCTTCTGTGAGGAACAAGTTTCCAGTCCTCTGCGTTGCCTGATTCCAGTGATTGGGATAATTTTCAAGAATTCAGATAAACTAATAGAATGCTTTATTTCTTACAATCCAGTGGCTATATTAAAGCAGTTATTCCACTCCCTCTGATCAGACATGACCAATAGCCCACTCAGTTATTGCCTCATGATCTGATTAAAGTTCAGCCTCACACTTGACTAGTTTAAATGTAGCGCTATGTATTCTCTAAGACAAAACCTATTCATTCACCCTATTAGGATCGTGTGGAGGCCGGAGACAATGTCAGATGACTCTGGGCGAAGGCTGGGTACATCCTGCACAGCTCGCCAGTACCATCGCAGAGCCAACACACACACAACCATTCACACACACTCACACCTAGGGGCAATTTGGAACTGCAAGATAGCCTAATGTGAATGTTTTTGGACTATGGGAGGAAACCGGAGTACCCGGAGGAAGCCCACTCAAGCTCCACACAAAAAAGCCCTTGCCAAGCCCCAGACTCAAACCCAGGACCTTCTTGCTGTGAGGCGCAAGTGCTATCGACTACACCAACATGGTGCCTGTTTTGGATGAAGCTCACCAACCTCAAGCGTGTTGTTATGCCATATGATGGAGGAATTGTCGATGAAGAGCTTTTCACCACCAGGAGTTGTGCTGTTGTAGTGTCCAATATGTACGTATGTGACTCCACCGTCTGAAGCCCTCTGCCAGTTCAGGATCTCATAAAATCCAGGCACTTCTCCGTCATTGAAGGATATCTGCTCTCCGGTGTAGGGAACAGTGAAGTTCAGGTTTTTCAGGTAGTACATTAGCTAAAGAGGGGGATCATCATGTTAGAGACACAGTACTCTGGTTATAAAGAATGTAATGCCATGCCAGCATCTATAACTACAGTACATCTCTAGAGCTTCAACGATCTGTATCTGAATTTGGATTTAAAGCCTGAAAGTGGGAGTGGCCTACCCTGAAACGTTTTTCTCTAGTAAAACGACTTCTTGCTTTGACAGTTCCTCATCCTCAGCTACATCACTCCAGTTCATAACTGCTCTGAAAAAGGCTTGCATTCTTTCTCTGTTCTGTAACTTAGAGACGCTACACTGAAACTCAGCAACTCTGGCCTGACCGGTCCAAATGATGCTCTTACCCATGATGCTCCAACAACTTCCAGGCTCAAGTCACGTCAACCATTTTATTAAATGCCTGGGAGATCGAGTTGTGAAGGGACAATGCACTTAGTAAACCCCTACCAGAGTTCACCACCAAAAGAGGCACATGGGTGACAGCTAAAGAACTTCGAGTGAAACTGCAGAGGTTCAAATATAGCCTGTTCAGGTGGGGCTTTATTTACAGCCCAGACTGCTCAGCTGGCTACTTAGTCTGAGAGCGCCCTGTGACCAGGATTGCCGGCGGATACCATACTGTGCATAAATGTGCCAAATCTTCACAAACTGGATTAGGAACAAATGGGTGTGGAGGTGTGAGTATATCAAACCATACTACTACGGCTCCGAGGGAGCCAAGTGCTCACAACTGCTCTTTGAGTCTCACTTTCGCAGTTATTTGTTTGCACCTGCCTATGTTTCTTTTGGTTATATCCTACGGCATCACAGCCCTGATGTGCACCCCTACTCTCAGCTACCTTGCCTGCGAAACTTTCTGGCAAAAACCAGAAAACAAATAAAACAACTAAAAAGGAACTGCCTGGATCTGTTGAAACACATTCTCTACTTACTTGCCAAGGCTCAAAATTGGTAATGTTAGCACATGTGCCTCCAACAAATGGTCCTTTCCCGGGCACACAGTACTCCAGGTTGTGCAGCGCGTGTGCCACTGCGTACACGGCTTTATACACATTATAGGTCAATCTCAACTGTGACACATCCGAATATGTGTTATTCAGTTCCACGAGACTTTCCTTCCCAGTGCACAAGCCCTGCGGTGCCATTCTGGCTGCTGTCCGTGATGCTGTCGCATTTCCCGCCTTTGTGGCCAGCTGTGCTCGGGTGTTACTCAGCGCTCGGCTGTAACTGAGCGTGCAGTTAAAGGCTGTTTCCCAGAATTCCTCCGTCAAACTGTCCTGGTAGGGGTCGATATTAAGAAGATGGTTACGCAGGCCTGGGATGTCTGCCCGATTTATAGCGAAGCCGATGGTCCCACCCAGCAAGGACATAGCGTTGGGCTGGCGGCTGATGAGCGCAGAGGTAATCCAGCTCTCACTGGCGATCCATGTGCGTTCAGTGACGTTGGTGAGCAGCAGCGCCTCCACCAGTGGACTCAGATCCACGTCAGACGAGAATACCACGATGATCTTGGCTGTGGAGTGACGGATAGTGTTGACGATCTCCTGGATTCTCTCAGGATTAATGAACTTGGGTAGCGTTTCGGAAAATGAGATGCAGACGCCCCTCTCTTCTACGATCTCTTTGAAAAGCTTGATGCCGTATTTGCCGTAGTCGTCGTCAGAAGCGATGGTTCCAACCCAGGTCCAACCAAAACGCAGCACTAGCTGAGCCATGGCCTGCGATTGGTGCACGTCGTTCGGGATGGTGCGCAGGAAGGTGGGGTACTGGAACCTGCTCTCCAGGACTGAACAGGAAGACGAATAGCTCACCTGAGGTGCAGACATTAACAGTAGAGATTAGAAATCATACAAAAGGTATTAAGTTAATGAAGGTTCTACACAGAAGACCTTTGACAACTTTTTGTTTGCTTCCAAAAGGAAAAATCCCCCCTGAACAGTTTGGAAGTAAATTTTTACAGTTTACGTTTGGTCTTCACCACGTGATGTTCATATTTAATTTAACACTTTAGTGATTGGAATGTTTTGTCTTCCTACATCACACTACGGTTGCTAACGGTGTCCTGCACTGCACTCCTATGATCCGTCCTGATGTTCTACTACTGGTCGGAGTTCTGATCTTAGAAGCCCGTTGCTCCTGATGATGATGATCCATATGGACCTAAATATCCACTCAGAACCTGTGACGATGACTTCACTGCTGGTGATATAAACTCTTTTACTGAAATGATTAAGGGCTACAATTCCCTGTACAGCTATAAGATAACCTGCTAAACATCATGTTAAACTGTAGCGAAGTTTCTGCTCGGTTTGTATTTTTATCTGGTTTCACCCAAATGAGGACGGGTTTCCCTTTTGAGTCTGGTTCCCGTCTGAGGGAGTTTTTCCTTCCACCGTCGCCGAGGGCTTGAATCGAATTGATCCACGTCATTACTACACTATGGTTTCTAATGGTTTCCTACATCACACTACATCATTACACTACATTACAGTGGTTTCTTAAAGGTTTCTAATGGTTTCCTATAGGTTTTCAGTGGTTTCCTAATGGGTCCTAATGCTTTCCTACATCTTACACACACTACATCACTACCTTGCGATTTCCACTGGTTTCCTAAATGTTTCTAATGGTTTTCTACATTGCACAACCACATTACTACACTAATGTTGCCAATGGATTCCTAATGGTTTCCAGTAGTTTCTAATGGTTTCTAATGGAGTTCTAATGTTACACCACTACATTACTACACTATGGTTTCTAATGGTTTCCTACATCACACTACATCATTACACTACATTACAGTGGTTTCTTAAAGGTTTCTAATGGTTTCCTATAGGTTTTCAGTGGTTTCCTAATGGGTCCTAATGCTTTCCTACATCTTACACACACTACATCACTACCTTGCGATTTCCACTGGTTTCCTAAATGTTTCTAATGGTTTTCTACATTGCACAACCACATTACTACACTAATGTTGCCAATGGATTCCTAATGGTTTCCAGTAGTTTCTAATGGTTTCTAATGGAGTTCTAATGTTACACCACTACATTACTACACTATGGTTTCCACTGGTTTCCTAAAGGTTTCTGATTGTTTTTTATATTACACCACTACATTGCTACACTACTGGTGCCAGTGGATTCCTAATGGTTTCTGATGGTTTTCTATATTACACCACTACATTATGGTTTCCTAATGGTTACTAATGGTTTTATGGTACAATACTACAGTACTGTTGCCAATGGATTCTTAATGGTTTTCTATATTACACCACTACATTGTGGCTTCTAATGGAATGTAGATGAAAAGCAAACAGTAAGGCTCAGAGTGAGCCACACAACACTATTCCAGCCAGTCAGCAAAAGGGATGCTTGTGCTCATGCACTGGACAAATGTATTCTGTTGCTGATTGGCTGGAGGGGAGATGGGGGTGTCTTTAGTGCTCTTGCTTCAGCAGTGGACATCTACGACTGTGGGGGAGGAGCTTCTGAAGAAGCACTGAGAAGAGGCATGTATTTGTTTGGATGATTCGCCCTTTAGTGGCAAGAGGTGAAATAAGACGGAGAATATTTTAAAATTTAGGAATAAAACCAGACTTAACCAAGAAGCATCATACACGTCACCTGTGGAAAATAGTAAAGGCCAAAGATTCGAGCTGTGGCGACAGACAGGTCGCATCCCCCTGACCCCACCATGGCGGCGAGTGGAGGCCCATTCCCACAGCGGTAGTTGGGCACAGCCTCGTCCTGGCCCGTCAGAAAGGTCAGGGTTCCTTCCACAGCCTTGGAGATGGTGAAGCATGAATCGTAGATGACATAACCGAGTTCAGTGTTGGGCAGCAGGTCCATCCTTCGGTTGATCTCATTAATAGCAAACAGCATCGTCTGTGTCCAACGGAAAGTACGGAAATTAAACCTGACAGAGACGCAAAAGGAGGTAAAGATTAAACATCCTGATTAAAAATATGAATTCAGAATCAGAATCAGCACCTTAATTATGTTTTTAATTCTCTCAGGTGACCTTGTAGTGTAATGCCACATCCTGCCACTGGATGTCAGTGTAATACAACAACAACAACCAACAACAACAACAACAGTCAAATAAATAGATTTTTTTTTAAAGTTTAGATACAATACATTTTTAACTCCACACTCCATCTAGTTCTTTTTGTTTTTTCTCCAGGTATATCAGGACTTTTTACATTTTTCCAGGCTAAATTACACAATTCGGAACAGCCAGTTATCCAAATGTGCATGTCTTTGGGCCGTGGGAGGAAACCGGAGCACCTGCAGGAAAACCAAGCACGGGGAGAACATGCAAACTCCACCCAGAAACGCCCTCGTCGGGCCTGGGACTCGAACCCAGGACCTAGCTGTGAGGCGGACGTGTACCATGATCTAATGTTTACGATATAAATCCTTATGACTTACTTAATTTATTAACCAATAATTGATTAAATAGTCTTATTATTATGAATCACCAAGTCATTACTATTACATATCATAACGTTGAGATACAGTATTTCATCAACGAAATGCTAGGCGACTTTTTCCCAAGTGAAGTAAAAAAATTTAAAATAAAAAAAAGCTCTAACTATCATTCTGATAAAGATGAAGAATTTTATGATGTGGCTTTTAATCATCATAATCATAATCTATAAGCTTGATTCCCCCTTTAATGGAATGATTCTAAATTTTTGGGCTTTTATGTGGATCGAGACAACACACACACACACACACACACACACACACACATACACACACACACACACACACACACACACACACACACACACA
>JAOUQZ010000031.1:1721529-1739841 GCA_028564935.1 Neosilurus hyrtlii
ACATACACACACATACACACACATACACACACATACACACACATACACACACATACACACACATACACACACACACCATCTGGATGAAAGTGATTAATTTTCAGCTGCCTAAAAGTTTAAAGTAGCAGTGTGTGGTTCTGGGACAGGAAGTGAGGAGGAGGAGGAGGTTTAGTTGGAGTAAAGCACAAAGTTCTGAAGATAAAATCTAGAGTTTTATTCCCAGCACGACGGCCAGAGTGATCTGGACACCAGGTACGATGTCATACACCAAGAGCGTTTTTTGTGTGTGTGTGGAGTGTGCACGTCCTCTCCGTGCTTGCGTGGGTTTCCTCCAAGTACTCCTGTTTCCTCCCTCAGTCCAAAGCCATGCACATTAGGCTACGTGGCTGTTCCAAATTGCCCCTAGGTGTGAGTGTAAATGGTTGTGTGTTGTATGTTGCCCTGCCATGGTGTGGTAAGCTGTTCAAGGTGTACCCTGTCTTCGCTGCTGAGTTATGGACCCGCCTCCCTGCGACCCTAATAGGATTAAGTGAGTGAGTGAATCCTACATATACTTAAAAGCTTACTATAAAAGTGCAGTTCATTTATTTTATAAGCCGCTTGATCCTAATGAGGGTCGCGGGGAGGCTGGCACCCATCTCAGCTGACTCTGGGCAAGGGCGAGGTACACCCTGAACATCTCGCCAGGCCAACGTAGGGCAACACACACAACCATTCACACTCACACCAAGGGGCGATTTGGAACAGCCAATTAGCCTACTGTGCATGTCTTTGGACCGTGGGTGGAAACTGAAGTACTAGGGATGTGAATCGAACAACAACTCACGATTCGATTCAATTCCGATTTTTGGGGTGACGATTCGATTCAGAATCGATTCTCAATTCAAAAAGATGTTTAATTCATAACCACTACAAACAAAGGGAGCCAATTTCACGAGTAACTCCATTCTTCTATAATCTGGAACGACTCTTCTACAAGAAAGAAAAAAATTATATCACTACACAGCTGGTTCTGTAGATGTACTGATCCGCTCTGCTGGTTCAGAGTCGGTTGGGAGTTTAGTGAAGTGAAGGAGTGTGTGTTGGTCAGGAGTTGGTCGTGCTGCTGCTCCGGTTCTTTTAGCTCCGGGTGATGGCATAAGATGTGGGCTTGGGAATGTGAAGTGTTCCCGAAATACTTGACTCTTATTTCACACACGGCATGTCGCGTCAAGCTCCTTCTTACCCGGAAAATCTGAAGTGCACCCAAACATTTTCCTTCAGCGAAGACGCCGCTGGCTGTATTTCTTTTTCCTCATCCATGTCAAAGCTAGGCTGAAAGCTACGTGTTTCCCCGATAATAAGACACTGTCTTATTGTTTTTTTTTTTCGGTACAAAAACACCATAGGGCTTATTTTGGGGGTGGGTCTTATTTTAATTAACATTAACAGCAATTTCAATAAACAGGTGGGTGTGAACACAAAACTCTGCCTAGATAACAGGCAGAAGATAAAAGATAATAACGATAAATAAAATGATGAGCGTTATGCTCCCCCAGTCCTGCTTTTATCCCCATCATGCCCCTCCGTCCTGCTGTACAATACTTTACTTCGGTTATTTTTTTTGCCCCTTAACTTCCTCTTTTACTGTCTCTCCTCCGCGGCGCTGCTGTAAATGGTGCTGGCGCGCGTGCGTTCACAGAAAATGAGGGGAGGGTCCAACAAAATATGGATGTAGCTAGGTCTTATTTTCGGGGTAGGGCTTATTTTGGACCGTTCTGCAGAAGAAAGGGTGGGTCTTATTATTGGGGAAACACACTAGTTCTGGAGCCGCCACTCACTGGAACAATTCACGACGGAGGCCGTGTATGGACAAACGGTACGCGTTGTGAGTGAGGTTGGAAATGCTCGAAAACACGTGATCTTAAAAATCGATTCTTGAAAATTTAAATTGATTCATAATGCTAATAAATAAGAATCGTGAATCAGACGTGAATCGTTTTTTTCCCGGCGCCCCTACGAAATACACGGATGAAACCCAAGCAAGCACGGGGAGAACATGGAAACTCCACACAGAAACGTTCGAGCCCGGGACCTGGGACCTTCTTGCTGTGAGGCAGACGTGCTAACCACTGCTCCACTTTACAGTGCAGTTGAGTTCTCTAATTTGATTGGTTGATTATGATTATTACATTATATATCATTATTTTTTACAGTAATAATAAAGTCAAGTAATGAGTGTAATGCTGGATACACGGTGAGTCCCAGGTGTTTTTTTACTACGTCGGTTCTAATTCATTCATTTTTGTTGTCGAGACACAAAGCATGAGGTGTTATCCTTTAACCATAAACTAACTGAGGCTGGTCAGGGTAATCTCGCCATCCCAGGGTAGATTATTTACCTCTAACAGAAGCCACACCATCTGTATATCTAACCATCAATTTTAATTTTTACCTTCACAGTTTATGTTCTGTTTTCAGTAACGTAACCCATTAATGAATCGCTCACTACGAGGAGAAAGACATCAGCAATGTTCACACTTCACCATTTAAGACGCCCTCATCCAGAGCAACTTACATTTATATCTCACCCAAGGGCCCAACAGAGGCAGATTGGTGGTACTGGGACTTGAACTGCCAACCTTCTGATCAGTAAACACTGAGCCTTAACCACTCAGCCAGCAGTGCCACACAACTTACCCATCAATAAAACTGGCACAAGCTTGTATCACCATGGCAACAGAGGGAGTAGTATTTACACAAGTCTGCCCTAATTTCAAGCTGTTTTAAAGTCAAACACCAATTAATCCAGCTTCTGTCACCGTTCTGAGAAATGAACATCATATAAGCTACAGGTTACACAGCTCGATGCACGTGATTGCTTCATCTCGCTCGATCACTTTCAGTTAAATATCATCATGAAAGCATCAAAACACATTTAAAAAGCTTCTGACGGCGACTCAGAACATCAGATAAGCAATAAAATATTATTCTATTTCAATTATCTGTCGCCTGTTTGCGTCCTGGAAGCCTGACAGAAAGGAGAGAGAAACTCCAGACGGAGTCAGAGACGAAAATAAACCCGACGTCTGGTGTTTAACCACAGGCTCTGGGGCAACTCCACAAAAACACACAAACATCTGGAAATGAATGGAGCTACTCAGTGTGCCCGCCGGCGACACAAAACGCATCGTAACTCTGAGAAAGACGAAACAGAGAACAACTATTTACAGAAGAAAAAGCAGACAGCGCATAAACAAAACCAAAACCTAAACCATAAAGAACAGCAATGTTGTTGTAGTGCTTTTTTTTACTTATGCTCCCATTCAGTATACACTAAAACAATCACTCGGGCTCAGTGGATGCTGCAGAATAGTCCCTGAGATGGGTAATAACTGTTCAGTAACCTATTAACTAATAATAGTCCTTTTATTTCAAATAAAACACTTTAATCATCCACAGATCTTTTCTTAACAAACCATTCTGAACACGTGTGAAGGCTGTGCTTAGGTCTTGACGTAAATCCCCTCCCTCCACTACTTTCTTTTTGTTCTGTTCGGTACAGCAAGAGCGCCGATTTCTTTCTGATCACAGCAGCTCTTGTACGAGCTTTTGCTTGAGCTTTGACATTCGAGCTGAACTTTAATGCTGCCACATTTAATTTTTCTGCCATGCGTGTGACTGCAGAACCGCATACGGTGATGTCACGCGCATATCCTAAGAGATTACATTTACGGCATTTGGCAGACGCCCGTTTCCAGTCAGTTTTTTATACAACTGAGCATCTAAGGGTTAAGGGCCTTGCTCAAGGGCCCAACAGTGGAAGTTTGGTGATACTGGGGCTTGAACCCCTGAACTTTGGATCACTAAACCAAAGCCTTAACTGCTGAGCCACCACTGCCCATTAATTAATCAGCGTTCATGATTTACTTCTCAAATCTTCATTAATCTGTTGTATTGTTATATACACCTGATATAATAGAAATAATTATAATAATAAGAATTAGTATTATTCCACAAACCTGGACACCGACGGTTTTAATTGGCAGCAGGAAGGCATTTAGTGAATGAAGGCTGGTGATTTGCATCAGCTTCTCCTCTTCCTCGTCCGATATGCATGACTTCACTCTCTGCAGCAGAGTGTGTGGCTACGCAGGAACACACACCACAGACATGGTTAACAATCAATACGACAGTAAAATCAGGTCAACACGTATCCTAAATAGTTTAATCATCATTAGGAAAACGGGTGTGTATAATGTATGTAACGTCGGTCCTGAAGTCCTTATATCATGTATACTGTGATCCTAAAACACTGCCCAGACGAAAAAACCCAGAGGAACACATGAATATGTTGTTGTTCCACCTTTATCCTTGCTTACAGTACGTAGTCGTCATGGCATCGTTTCAACAAACACAACATTTATTTCCATCCAGTGTCGGGTTCATTTCTCACCGACGTCTTGAATCGATGAGGGAAAAACTGAACCACTCCATAAAGTCTTCTCCAGCACATCCCCAAAACTTTCTATAGGGTTAAGGTCGGGACTCTGGGGGGCCGATACATGTGTGAAAATGATTCCTCGTGCTTCCTGAACCACTCGCTCATTATCTGAGTCCCTATTTTATATCCACACCATCAGAGAAGAAAAAGTGTATTGATGTGAAAACCTGCTCATTCAGTACATTCAGATCATCAGCTGACTTCATTTTATTGCCACATTAACGTTGCTGAGCCTCGACCGGACCAACTGGAGCAACGATGCCACGGAGATTACATGCTGTGATCAAGGATAAATTCATCCCACTCTTTTTTTTTTTGTTTAGCTGGGCAGTGTATGTAGCAATACATACACACAGTATCACAATACTATACATCTGTTAATAATTTTAACCCGTGTGTGTGTGTGTGTGTGTGTGTGTGTGCGTGCACATAAAAACAAACCCTAGTTACCTTCTTAACACTGGCGGAGAAGTCTGTGATGATCTTCAGGATGTTGTTGGTTTCAGCGAAGTCCTTGCAAACGTACGGTTCATCAGCGCAGATGACTCTGATAGCCAGACCAGGACCTGGAGAATAACAGCAAAAAAGTCTGCCATCAGTTTTCACCTAGTCATCACAGGTGCCTTTTTGTTTAGCAGGTACAGTATATTAAATAAACATGAAATACGGTGTTTTCTCTAGAAGTAAAAAAGCTCCGGCCAAGATTTCCCTCTGAGACCATTTGCTAACTCCTGTATATGAGTGTCAGCAAACCAGCAAACGTAAATATAACATGCACAGCGTCTGATGGCAAGAGCACAGGATCAAGATGGCGACCGGCAACACAGACACAAGAGGACATAAGCAGTGAAAAATCTGCACGTTTTATCAAATTACATGTTTGTTTGAGATTCATGGCATGTGATTTGTTTGATAAAGAGATTTGTTGATATAAAAGTAGGCGGTCGTGGTATTGTAAACAGAACCAAAACAAGATGTAAAACGGGCGAATAAGGTACACTAAGCCCGTGAGCCGGGGTGGTTTCACCAGGAAACCTTTCCATTGAGCCAAATTGAACTGATAACGGGAGATAAAATATATACATTGACTCGTATTTGGCTGGTTTTATGCTGGACCTCCATCTTAGTCCGTCATGAATAGTACAGAAAGAAGCTGCAGCACTTTCTCCAACTCCAGCTGGAACTCACCAGGAAAAGGGTGTCGTGAGACGATCTCCTCGGGGAGCCCTAGCTCTCGGCCCAGCGCTCGCACCTCATCTTTGTGGAAATCTTTCAGTGGCTCGATCACCTTCCCCTGGTGTCCAGAGCACAGAGGCAATGCTTAACATGACCATTGCGAATAAACTGTATAACGATGACGACAAAGAAAAGAGCATGGTTTAATGTTACGTCATGCCACGTCATGTCGTGCTGTACCTCGTCTCTGAGTTTGCGGATGAGCTCCGTGTCATTGTGGTGTGTTTTGATGACATCAGCCTTGCCGCTGGCCAAGTGAGACGCGCTCTCGATCAGGTCAGGTCTGAGCGTACCCTGCGCCAGATACACGTCCTCCGGCTTCAGGTTCATCTCTCCGATCACCTCGTTCGCCACCTGGACACCAAACCGTGACACAAGCAGCGAGAAGGTGAATGATGTTTAATATACTTTATGTAAATGCATTGAACTGGAGAGCAAAACTTTTACACACCTTGACAAAGGTGTCTCCGATGATCTTTCTCTTCTCCTCAGGGTTGGTGGTCATGTTGAGGGTCTTGCTGATACGTTTCCTGGGCGTGCGGTCCTCCTCGGAGATGGGCAGCGTCGTCGTGCCGTTGTAAAACGTGTGCGCTGCGTTCACCACTGCACAGAAACCATGAGCATTTACAAACTAATTACACTTCCGTACTATAGTAATGACGCCAGGTAAGAGGAAATGCTAACGGTACCTTTGAGTTTAATGCCGAGTTTGGTGAGCGCCTCCTCCACGCTCTGGCTCTCTCTCTTCCTCATGAAACCGTTGTCGATGTGGACGGCGATCACTTGGTCCTGATTTAGGGCTTTATTTAGCAGGGCTGTACACACGGTGGAGTCGACGCCGCCGCTTAACAATACCTACACACACACACACACAACTCTGTTTAAAGACTCCACGAGCACTCGCTCTTTCATCACGCCATGTTACTGAACTGATTACTTTCATACTACAGAGATCACACTGCTTCTAAATTCTCAGTTCTGATTGGTCAGAAGATGGTCATTGATTTTCTATAGTAACCTCTCATTCAGCGGCACAGCTCTTGCACAGCAAACACGACACTTACTAGACAAGACTAACTAAAGGGGTCGTTTCTCGCTTGAACTGGAAGTTCTTTTGGTCCACCATCTTTGCCAGCCGCCCCAATTATTTTGCTTGTGCACTGAGGATCAAGGATCAAGAGCACACGAGAGCAGCCTGCCTAGAAGAGCTGCATGCCAGAGTATGAATAACCCGCCGCTTACATGACGTCATCTGGTTTCACGGCAGTATGCTGCCGTCATCAGAAGCGGACTACGCTCTGCATGATGCTTCACATCATTTCCTGGCGTCTCTGTTTCCTCGCTGGGAGAAACTAAGAGGCAAAGATGACACACAAGTGAAGGAAATGAGGATGCAACTTAAGAGATTTCAAATGTGCCCATAGAGTGTGAGGTGTTAGCACACCCCACCTTTTGACCTTTAAAGGTCACTCACGGTCTAACCTGAATGTCAATACATGGCTTACAGAGGACTGGTCCATAGTAACAGCATGTCAATCAGCACTCGTTTCAAAGATATAAGCACTCCAAATTTCAAAACCTTTGTGACCTTGCTCCACCCTTTACCTTTCACCTAGAGATTCCAAAATCAAAACATCTCTGGGACTCGGGCAAGGTAGCGTCCCCACCAAGTTTGGAATTTTCCCCGGCTCATTATTTATTCTTCACTTAAAATCTAAAAGCACACACAATCCTCCCATACACATATCTGAGTCATTATGTTTCCCAGGGCAAACCCCAAACACTCACACACTGCTCTGATTCATGGCTTCAGTCACAGGTGATGTATTGTGTGGGTGCACCGTTAACCTGAGTCTATCACTCCGACCCATTAAAAAGCTCACCAGGAACAGCTTCAGGGATTCGGGGAGGGAGAAAAGGGATCGGAGTCCAATAAAAGGCCTGGGTGTATTCACCGGAGAACAGAACCAATTTATGAAAGCTTAGAGAGGTAATCACCTGGCTTTAAAAAAGATCAGATTAATACCAAGTTTTAATTAGGTGCCCCCAGACCCAAACTCACACACACACGCACACACACACACACACACACACCTAAGCTAAGGCTTGAGTCCTTGAATTACTCAGAAATAAGAGGAATTACCCGTTTCCGTATGCATGAAACCCCATGCATTTAAATGAAGACATTACAAACAATATGACTCTGAGATCATGACCCTCGCACACACACACACACACACACACACACACACACACACACACCTTTTCCTTCTTCAAGCTTACTACAGGAGTATTGACTTCAAACCTAATATCACACAAAGTTTACTTATTGAGGTGTCTAAAGAAACGGGTAAAAGTTCTGCTTCCAAAAATAATCATCATTAATAATTCTTCACTGACGGAAAGGTGAATAGTCACCAAGATGGGACATATATAATATATATATAATATACAGGAACATAAAAGCACACTTAAATAAGATTTCTTTAAGCTTTACAGCATCCTTCAAAATCCACTGAAAGTTTGAACAAAGTGCTTTTTTCCTTTGAAATATGTTTTAAATTTAATTCATTTAATTTAAAGGGTCATTTTCCATACATTTCTTTGTATCTTTTTTGGAACTTCTTTGTGTTGAATTAAGGGGATTTCAGATTGAGTGACCGTGGAACACCACGAGTTTTTAATCCACCATTTAGGTTCCAGAATTATCTGGAGTTTGCGAAGTGGATCGTATTTATTATTATTATTATTATTCATTCATTCATTCAAGAGATTTTCCTCATTTCTGATTGGTGGAAAGCCAGCAAATAATTCTTGGTATTGAATCATTTGCCATGCGGTAAGTTGAATGATTATTTCACGGCTGGCACATGCAGCCTAATAAATCGATTGACTACTTTGAAAATATTTCTGAATGAATAATAAAACAACTACAGAATTCAGCTTTTGTTTGATCGACAATCATTATTAAACCCCTCCACTGAATAATTCTCCATATCATTCAATAATAACTTATTATATATTTAGAGATAGATGACCAATCAGAGTGCACCGTTCCCATGTAGCACTGTGTATAAACCCTACTACAAAAAAAAATAATAATAAATAATAATCAGGTAAACACTGGGTGACCTGCAGAAACATTATTCATATCACATTAAATAACATCCACATGGACGCAACTACAGACTCTTCAGCTAATCGCTGCGGCAGAGAGATGAGTGTTGCAGCAGCTACACTGTATAACACCAAAGATCTCAAAGTTATTCCCACTTCCCGACCCCAGAATCAGGACCGTCCCTGCCCACAGAGCACTTCGCCTCACCAGCACTTTGGACTTGTCCACTTTCTCACAGATCTCGCGGATGCAGCCCAGCTGCCGGTTCTGCACGGTGAAGTTGTTGGTGCAGCCGGCGATCTCAAACAGGAAGTTCCGCAGCATGTCCATGCCCCGCTCGGTAAGGTCTACTTCCGGGTGAAACTGCGTCCCGTAGAGCTTCTTCTGCTCGTTAGCGATACCTGACATGGAAAATGTCACAGGGTTACAAAATGATTCACTACTCATCAGACGCGAATAATCAGAAGCTCCGCCCACCCACATGCAACGACGATGCCTCACAAAACCCCTCCTCCATCCCATCTTCCCCCTGCACTGTGTACGAGCATGAACTGTTTGTTGCTGATTGGTTGGAATAGTGTTGCGTGGCTTCGTCGTGTGTTTCCCATGTACAGCGTTAGCATGGTGTACGAACACAGAGAACAGAGAGCTGACATGCTGTGAGGAAACATTCGCTCAAGCTGACAAAAACGTGAACTGCATTCACTGCCCCTTCAGCCTTTTTAGTGAAGAGTGACTCTTCATCTGGAAGCAAAACGTCCCAGTCGGATGGAAGTAGTTCACTCATGCAGCAACTTACGCAGAGGATCCGCTAAACTGCTGCATGTTGAAGGTGTATACTTAATCAGATCTAAAAATGGCTAAAAACCGCTAAATTATAGGCAATGAAACAGAAATGTGACCTAAAACGGTCCACGGGAACGCGAACTGGGGAATTCTGGAAATATGTTGGAAAAGGGAATTGCCTGGAAATTTGTGGTAATTTATAAAAACTGTAACATATACAAATCTAAACATTCTGTTGTGGCATAAGAAGATGTGCATGTAAGTGTTGAAAAATTAAAAAATCCAACGAAAAAGTTATTGATAATGGAGTCTGCGGGATCCGGTTTGAAACCCGTAGCGCTTATTTTAACGGAAAGTTTATAAAATGTTATTTGTTTTTGTTTGTATAATCTTTGTTGGGCAAACACACGTACAAATGTTTAACTTTACTGAAGAACAAAGTGGAGCGTCAGATTTACACGGATTTGTAGTCTTGATGAATCTGCAGAAGTCGAAAAGAAGGTCGGCAGAAATAGCAGAAAGTAAACATCTGTAAGCCAGTACCACCAGTTAACATCAACACCAGTTAAGCCGGAACACTGCAAATCTCTGAATCCTCGTTCACGCATGTTTTCAATTGACGTGTGATAAATAAACGGCCAAAACTTCGTTTCACGAAATCGATACCATCGGAAAAGAGAATATTCCGTCACAAAGGTGAGAACAGATCGCGAAAGGGCCGCATTTTGCGATGTGATACGACTCAATCTGCATTAAATCTGGTTGTTTTAAACAAAATGGAGGTGTTTTTCCAGCTTGGTGGAGGCTTGCTTCTAGTTCTTTCAATTATAATCAAGTTTTCCTGTTACAGGCTAACCTGCAACTTTGATCATTTCTAGATAAAGTGTCCAACTTTGAAAATTGTTGCCATCTTGTAACCGTACTAATGTGTGTGTGTAGCATTCTCACCATTTACTGAGACTGAGCACGTTTAGAAAGGTGTGGCGTTTCCTCTGCATACCTGCAATGATGTTGCCAGACCGAGCAACGACTTTGAACCCATCGGCTACTTTATCCACGCTGTCACCATGAGTCAAAAGCACCATTTCCTCCTTCTGTAGACCCCTACACACACACACACACACACACACACACACACACACACGATATAATTCCTCCGCATACACACAGTACGGTAGTAGCTTTTACCATCACACCTTGTGAAAACGTACCTGAACAGGGAACAGGAGTCGTCAATTCCGATGCTGAACACTCCGTCTTCTCTTACACTTTTCCTGTGTACTGTACCTCCAAACACTTTATTCATCATCTGTTTCACACACACACACACACACACACACTGAAATGCCGCCCCAATCAGAAGAACGCAGTTTAAAGAGATAACCCGTGTCTCACTCTCACACCTGCATGCCATAGCAGATTCCCAGTACAGGTTTGCCGATGGTGAATATGGCAGGATCGAACCAGGGTGCATCTTCTGCGTAGACTGAATTCGGACCGCCAGATATAATGATAGCCCTGAGAAAAAAGAAAAAAAAAGAAAAAATAAAAAAGAGTTGTAGGGAGAAAGAAATAATCTGACACACAACCCCATTTTATCTTCATGGTCCTAATACAGTTCACGAAGCACTGAGTTGATTCATCCTTGTACATGTGTCGATGATCCATAATGTGCAAAGAAAATCACTGGAACAGCTCATTTGCATGTTACGCCCACAAAACTCCATAAAAGGTAATGTGCAGAGAGAGTTGGGAGCATTAAATGAACAATCAGGGTAAATCCTGAAGGGAGAATAATTTGTCTCACATCTCTATTAATAAAATCTTAAATCACACACAGTAATAATAATAAAAAGATGCGAGCACCTCTTCATCTGAGGTGTTTATTAACAGCTTACGGCTCTGTGCGGACAGAAAGAGCAATTTCTACTGCCGTAATTGAGTGATTCACTTTAACTGTGGTGATTTAAGTGCTTGTGTCGGCTCATTCCCCTTATTTCGTAACCTTTGTAATTAATGTTAATAATATAAAATGACTTGTAGTTTTCACAATATGTTCTAACTGGTCCCTAACCTAGTCAACTAGCAAAAAAAAAAAAGGCTAAAACCTTTAAATCCCACACATTTAGATAATATTGAACCTGCTAACCAATGTAATATTATTCAGCTATTTAAAACAAGCCAGCAGGGACTGATAATTATAATTGAGATGTTCTATAAACAAGCTTCATGCACATTCCTTATATTAGTACGCCGCCTACTCCAGGTTATCATGATAAACCCTGAGTGTCTGTCGCTTTGATTCAAGCATTATCCACTCCGAATATGTATCTTTAATCCCATAATGGCAGCCCAATCAGACAGCACCATTCCTCTGTAGTATATACTAGGTAGCACTTACGCACCAAAGACAAAGTGGACCATTTATTTTTGTGACATTCATGAGCCTGAGGTACATAACTGTTTGGTTACATACTACAGGGAAACATCAGCACAAAAATGCAACACTAAAATTAGATTTTTATTTATTTTCGGGATGGCGTCTCTTTCAACCCTTCAGTGTTTTGCGCACTCTTGTTCAGAGTTAGTACTATACCCACTCCGTAAAGGTATGTTTGCACACCAAGACAAAGTTCTAGAATATACTATGAGGAAATACAGGAAAAACGTTTTTTTTCATTTTTAAGTGTGATAATGACACCACATGCTCAAGTGACAAACAATGAGTGACTGCCATACTGTTTCAAGCATTATCCACTTTGTTTTATATCCTGAGATAGTGGACCAATCAGATTGCACCGTTCGTGTGTAGAATATTTGACGAGACATTAATATAAAAATAAACCATTAGTCTCCTTTTATTTTGCTTTCCTCATGTTTCCATGTACTATACACTAAAATAATTCTTCACCTCATACCTCAGATGAATATTAAACAGTTCTCAAGAAGTTCCTATTCAGCAATGTCCATGAAGGGGCATTGGTGGATTAGTGGTTAAGGCAATGGGTTACTGATCCGAAGGTCAGCAGTTCAATCACCACTGTTGGGCCCTTAACCCTCAATTGTGACCCAAAATACTCAGTTGTATAAAAATAATAATTGTAAGTCGCTCTGGATAAGAGCGTTTGCCAAATGCTGTAAAATGTAACACTGGTATTAAGTGTGCACTGGACAGCTTGTTTGGCTTCCTCCTCCCATTTATAGCCTTTCTGCTCCCTGTGCCTACTCTGCTCTGATTTGAAAGCTCCTCGCTCAGTGTGGTGGGAAGCAAACCAGGATGTGCTAACCACGTGATTTGACACTCTGGCATCGTTTTTACATGGCTATTTAACTCTAACAACACTTGTTGGTCAAAAACGTGGGAAAAGAATCATTGCGGAACTTCAGAGCTCCGTACTCATGCAAAAGTCATAAAGCCATGAGCTCGATTCTGTGGGCCCGTCAGCGCCCTTGCGTACTTGCACTTTGCAGCATATTGTCTTGCATTACATATGCATGTTTCTGTAAACTTACACATGGGAACATTTTCGGAGCTCTGCTTTTAGGCAGTGCCCAAATATTTAAACGATTTCCTCTTTAATTCAGCCAAAATAAACAGCAGTCCTCTTTGGCAGGTTAATCTGGGCATTTATGTGTATGTACAGCTTATGTATTTAGAAAAAGGTGGGCAGCACATTCCTCCGAGAGCTCAGCTGACATGCGTCAGGTTACAATGGGTAAAGATTACATGAACAGGAGGAAGCACATGCCATCTGTTGTGTATTTACTGAAGTGGTAACGAGGAGGTGGGAACTGCCAAGTGGCCAGATTGGGAGAAAACAGGATAAAAAAAATAAAAATACAGAAACAACCGTCATAATATAGCAAAGAAGCTACAGGTGGTTAAAAATTCAATAAAGGCTGGAAAAACACTCGCGCAGACTATAATTCCACAAAAGAACACCTCACAGCACAAACCGTGTGGTCTGAAATGCCTGAGCGGCTGTTTTCACAGCTCTTCCCCACCTTTGTTAGATCAGCAATTTAACAGCATGTTCTAACACTGTGTGAGTGCCAAGTCCACCGCCTCACAGAATACACCACGGCCTGCATTCCTCCCTCACAGGAACAAACACCACGTCTTTAATAACAAGCAAAAAGGAATCATTTCTTTAGCATGTATAATGATCACCGTGAGTCTCGGCGGCACCGTTTTCATCAGCGGCTCTTTCGGAAAGTGTGTGGGACAGAGACAGCGGCGTGATGAAGTGCTCTACAGGACAAACGTGCCCTTTAAATCGGCGCTCATCCCCCCACTGAGATGGGACAGTCAGCGGGGACGATTTACCCTCCAGTAACACCACTGTTCATGCACTATCCTTAAAAAACACACACGTATACAACTCTGTACCCTTGTGTGGATTACATTCACTACATGTGTCACTGTCTCACCTGAAGCCTTGCTCTCTGATGGCGAAGGCGGGCGTCTCGAGCGGCAGGATCTCCGACTGCACAAACAGCTCTCTCACTCGCCTGTCAATTACTTTCCCATACTGTGCCCCGGCGTCCAGGATCACCACGGCCCCGTCGTAGTCCTGCAACCCATCTGTTGGCTCGCCACTGATATCCAGCTTTTAAAACAAACCGACATACAAAAACAAACAAATAAACCTTTAATGACCTTGTGGTAAACTAAACAGGAAGAGCTGACGCTTGTTAAGCCTTATGATGCTCATGTGGCTAATCAGCGCGAGTACACACTAATGTTAATGTGTGCACGTGAAGGTCAGATGCCTCGTGTCAGGGATGAGTGTTCTATCTGACTATGACATCAATATGACCTCTGAAACACTCCACTCCATGTGTTGGATGAATTTAAGAAACCCCCTTATACATCTTCGGGATGTTTGAACACAGTCTAGTGATTATTTGTCTAATTTCGGTGCTCTTCAGAAAAACAAACAAGCGACTTCATTCATAAACCAGTGCTCGGAGGGCAGACGGTGATGTCAAAAATATGCAAAACAGTATTTTGCATATCTACTGCTACAGAATGCTTTAAAAAAAAAGTGAACTCACTAAAACTCATCATCTTCCCTTCTCCCCCATTCATGAGTAAGCCTCTAAAGCCGCAGCACCACAGGAAGGCTTCGCCGCTGAACTGCATGCGAGATCGCATATCTTACGAAGTGAATCGTAAAAGGCTTTGGGGAACACTGCATATAGAGGTATCTCTTAATCCGCGGTATCTTTAAGCTCTGATTGGTTATCGCTTGAATCGTGTCACGTGAAACTTCAGCTCAGCTCGAGAACATTTCGCCTCTCGTCGCTTATTCCGCCGGCGTTCGCTGAGGCTGCACGGCCACTTGTCACTTCCGGTGCGGATGCGGCTTAACAACTCATAACAGCATCTGAACGACTTCCAGTCAAAATCACAAAGCCCCGCCCCCAAGATCTTCTTTGCAGCTCAGATTAGGGTCTTGAAACTTACTGACTGACAGGAGTCGCATCCAAACACGCAAAAACAATCGTCCGAGATCAGACGCCAGCCTTCCAAACAGGTTTTCTTTTAAAATGTAACAAACAAAACACTTACTCATTCGCCGAACCGCTTAACCCTATTCGCATCGGTGGGAGACCGGAGACTATATCAGCCCTGCCCTGTATATCCCTGAGATTCCTCAGAGGTAGAAAGTTGCACACACCTCTCAAAAAATAGCTTTGATGAAATAAATAAAATAAAATTTTTAATTTAATTTAATTCATTAATTCTGTATAGTTGTGACGGATGTAGAAACATAAATTAGAACAACCTTTAAACATCCGTCTACAACGATTTAGCCCATGACCCTTGACCTGTTATTTCTATTATCAGGTTTGTGAGTACACAGGTTCTCAGGTTTTGCTCAGTGTTGGGAAACCTGTTGAAATTCACACACAAATTCTTTATGCTTCATTATTTATCTTTATTCAATAGAATTAAGTGTACATGCATGAAATAACCATTATTCACTGAAGGCGAGGTGGATATCACTGATGGTTCACTGATATCCACCCTGTCTGAGGTGAATAATTGTTGTAGCATACTTTTAAAAACTTTAACGCCTTACTTTTTTTTTTTTTGGACCCGTGATTACGATGCCGCCTGCTCCAAATGACCATGACAAACTGTGAGTGTCTGTCATTCTGATATGAACATTATCCACTCAGAATAATCCTTTTTTTAATCCTAACAGAGTAAACCAATCAGATCGCTCTGTTCCCATATAGTTTACACTGAATAGTTTTATGAAAGATAAAGAACACATGCTGTGCAAGGAGTAGTTGAGGCAGGTCATGTCAGCTAGTCCCAACTTGCTTAAACAAAACAATTTCTATTTAAACACGCGCACACACACAGTCTCTCTAAAACACATAACCCAATTTCTACTTTATCCTTTTAAGGGTTGCGTGGAGGCTGGAGCCGATCACATCCGACTCTGGAAGAAGGCGAGGTACACCCTGAACAGCTCGCCAGTCCATCGCAGGGCAACACAAACACGCAACTGCTGATTCACCTAACGTACATGTCTTTGGACTGCAGGAGGAAACCGAAGTACCTGAACGAAACAATGCAAAGCCTTGTTTTGTAAGTCTGTTGTGGCCAGCGGCATCCTCTATGCTGTTGCATGCTGGGGCAGCAGGCTATGGGTTGCAGATGCAAACAGACTGAACAAACTGATCCGCAAGGCCAGTAACGTTGTGGGGATGAAGCTGGACTCTCTGACGGTACTGTCGGAGAGACGAATGTTGACCAAAATAAAGACAATATTGAACACTCCCTCCACCCGCTTCACAACCTGCTGATCAGTCACAGGAGCCCGTTCAGTGAGAGACTGATACCACCTAAATGTACCACTGAACCACACAGGAAATCATTCCTACCTGTGGCCTTTCAACTATACAGATCCTCCATAAAGCAACAACATCCAGTGTTATACATTTACATTCTACTGTTTATCATATTGATAATACTGTACATATCACTCACAGACACGATTCACTCTGAATCTGTTTATATAGATTTTACAAACTTCTTAGACTTATATATATATATATATATACACACACACACATACGCAGGCTTTCAGTGTGTATATAGACAGACATTTGTAATTTTCTTAATGAGACTTTATCCTTTTCTTTACTTGGTATAGAGCGACCGTGTGCACATTTTCCTCCGGGATCAATAAAGTATCCTGATTCTGAAGGAAACCCACACAGGCACAGGGAGGACACGCGGACTCCTCACAGAAACCGAGCCCGGGACTCAAACCCAAGCCCTTCTTCGTGCTCACCACTCCGCGACCCTTCAACAAACCAGAAATAATTCAACACCCCTGTAGAGAAAATGTCTCCATGTCAACAAATCTGTTCCTACTTAAAAACACAGGAAACCAATCCTCTTGGAAATCATGTCGCTGGTGCATTTCAGACATGTCTCTTTTTAAACACATGCCAAGAAATCAGTTAAAAATAAACAACACAGATTAGGAACAACTATGTTTGCAGTGGTGTAGGACCTGCAGTTCCACGTGTTTACTACCTTCTACTTCCGTGTCTCTCTCTCTCACACACACACTTCAGCTAATTTACAAATAACCCTACAAACATCCCTAAACTTGCTACCAAGACATATTTTATATGCAAATGAAAGAAAAAGACTGAAACTGCACTGCTCTGGTACACCTATCTACAGTCTGAAAGTGTGCAGCACTCATATCCAAGTTAGCTAGCATGTTAGCTAAAAACAAGCTCAGCTCAAACTCTACTCAGTATGCATTCATTTTTATATATATATACACACATGTCCTAATCACACAGATGCTTGTGTTGTTTTATTACTACGTATTAGTTACGAATAAACAAACAAAACAAACAAACAAACGCGTTTAGATTCAACATGTGTGGTAGCTTAGCATTACATTACATTACACTACACCACACAACAGCAGCTAACGTTGTGCTGATCCCAATCCGAACCACGCTCCCTACTTCAGGCACCCTACTCACATGATGAACGAACGGCCGCTTGAACACTCCCTACTGTCAAACGTGTGGATTTAGACGCGTCCTGACGTTAACGTGAGCTAGCTTATCTTAGCTTGTCGTGCTTTTCCTGTACCCGGACTGGACCCCAAGAGTGAACAAGAGGTTTTTACGAGTTTTAAGAACCGGACGGGTCGTTTAAACTGACTCGTTGTGGTGAGGTTCGGAAGGGAAGCGAGCTGGGAAGTGTTATCCTGGACGTCGCGGCTAAATAAGTTGTTTTTTTTCCCCTCTAGCCGCAGCCAGGCCGAGAACCGGACAGGGTTAAAGCGTCACGAGCCGAGTCCGGTTCCGCTCACAGACACGCAACACTGACGGACAGAGAAGCCGAGTTTAGTTCGCTGTTTATTTATTAGTTAGTTTGTTTTTAACGGCTCGGGTTTCCCCAGTTATCCTGTAGACCGGACCGGTATACTGACCTTGGTATCGCCGTTACACAGCGCCATGGATGCGTGGAAAAGTGAAAAGCCGCTGCTCTTCTCAGACACAGAGAGGAGGGGAAGGGGGGGCTGAGAGAGAGAGAGAGAGAGAGAGAGAGAGAAAGGGGCTCCTCGCGGTTTGCTATTGCGTGCGAATGATCTGTTTCAGCACGTGCGGGGGGGGGGGGGGGGGACCCCTGGGC
>JAOUQZ010000031.1:1746854-1765258 GCA_028564935.1 Neosilurus hyrtlii
TGTGTATGTGTGTGTGTGTGTGTGTGTGTGTGTGTGTGTGTGTGTGTGTGTGTGTGTGTGTGTGTGTGTGTTTGTGTTCTCTGTCTGTGCTGTAACGCGGAACGTAGAAAGCGGACATTGAGCCACGTCAGCCGAAACATGCGGAACTATTTGAGTGCTGCACAGGACCAGAGTTGCTTCCGCGTTCTGGTGACTGAAACCCCTCACCTGGGTATTTCTTTAATTCTCTGTGGTTATTAACACTGTCTGTATTTTCCCGGGATGTTGTCGGTTTAACGGCAGTTTCCGAACATATTTATCGATATTTTAATCTTGTTTACGTGTTGATTAGTTTCGGTTTGTTGGTGTTTTCTGTTGTCAGGCGGCTGCTGCTGGTGTGTCATTATGAAGGTAACACGCATCTGTGTGGGGTTTCATCCTCAACCACTCCTTATTCACTCCTTATTAAGGGCTGGGATTACACACTATTAACCCTTTATAACCCTTTACAGCACAGAGTGTCCAGTATAGAAGATATAAACGTGTGGTGTTGGGTTTGTGTGCTGTGTTTAGAGGTTCTGGTGCTAATGTATTGGTTGATGTTGAATGCTAGCTCCTCATGTCACGGAGGGGACTTTGTTATTGTCAGAACAGTTCCAGGAGCCTTTAATACAGTTCTAAGATCCATAGAGCTGCTTTAATGTAGAAATAAAGCTAACAAAAGTGACTGCAGGAAAAATAACAGAGAGCGACAGAAAGGCTTTCAGGGTGGATCTTTCCTTTCACTCTCTCTCTGGGTGCTTTGGGTTTGCTCTGTTAATAGTACACTGGTGATTTGTCCTGATCCGCTCTTTACTCATTGACTCTGTTCCCAGGTGTGAATCCGAAACCGCTGTTTTAATGCCCGGTGGCCAAAAATGGAGCTTCCCGAATCTATAACCCTTATGAATGGGCGGCAGAGAAAGTCTGCGGCGGTGACTGCGGACATGACGGACCGGGAGATGGCGGACGAGGAAGAGGCGCTTGTTGAAGACACAGACAGCGAGGATGAACATCCTAAAACGCGTGGCGGGGTCCGAGGGGAGCTGAGCAAAGTGTGTCTGCTCCTCTTTCTCTACGTCCTCCAGGGGATTCCTTTAGGACTTGCCGGCAGCATTCCTCTCATCATGCAAAGTAAAAACGTTAGCTATAAAGACCAGGCCTACTTCAGCTTCGTCTTCTGGCCTTTTAGTCTGAAGCTGCTCTGGGCTCCGCTGGTGGACTCGGTGTACGTGAAGCGCTTCGGGCGCAGGAAGTCGTGGCTGGTTCCCACACAGTACCTGCTCGGGCTCTTCATGATGGGACTGGCGTTCACTGTGGATTCTCTCCTGCAGACAGACGGATCGGGAGGCCCGGACGTGATCCGCCTCACCGCGGCGTTCTTCATGCTGGCTTTTCTTGCAGCCACGCAGGACATCGCGGTCGACGGCTGGGCACTCACCATGCTGTCCAGAGAGAACGTGGGATATGCTTCCACTTGTAACTCCGTAGGTCAGACTGCCGGGTACTTCCTGGGGAACGTCCTGTTTCTGGCTCTAGAGTCGGCCGACTTCTGCAACAAGTACCTGAGATATGAGCCACAGGATCAGGGCATCGTCACACTGTCAGGTATGGAGCCGTAATAGTAATGTTTTAAGATTTAAATGTATTAATTTAGGGTTTTATAAAAACAGTTTAAATATCTTGAATTCGTACGTTCACGTAAGTTTGCGTATGTTCTAGTTCATGATCAGCCCTGCATGTTACCCAAACCTCGAATTATGAAGGAATTAATCAGTGTCGATTTTCCCTCCAGTGGTCAGACGCTGCATTAGTTTTTCTGCTTCCAGATGTTTCAAACCTGCCATTGTTAAGATTCCTGTGTTGTCCCGGTGTGTGTATCAGACTTCCTGTTTTTCTGGGGGATTGTGTTTGTGGTATCCACCACCCTGGTTGCGTTCCTGAAGTCAGAGGACAGCAGACAGCAGCGCTCCAGGCGGAGACCCAAAGAGGAGACGCAGGGTGTGATGGAGACCTACAAGCTGCTGCTGTCCATCATCAAACTTCCTGCCGTCTTCACTTTCTGCTGCCTGCTGCTGACGTCCAAGGTGCGCGCTTATCATTTCAATAAAAACGGCACGCGTGTACAAACAGGTACCGCAGCTGTTACATCCAAACACTGCACCTGACTTTTAAATCTCTCTCTCTCTCTCTCTCTCTCTCATATTCTCACACACGTACAGATTGGGTTTTCAGCAGCAGACGCAGTGACGGGACTCAAGCTGGTAGAAGCTGGAGTACCGAAAGCTCAGCTGGCTCTGCTGGCTGTTCCCATGGTTCCTCTTCAGATCCTCCTCCCGCTCATCATCAGTAAATACACAGCAGGGCCTCGACCTCTCGACGTCTTCTATAAAGCCTTTCCTTTCAGGTGTGTACGGCACGATTAGTTTGAATTAGAGTTAATTAACAGCGGTGCCTTCTATCCAGGTGACGTTTTGGATTACGATGACTCAGACTCTCCCTCGGGGGCGGAGACTGGGAAGGTGTGGCCCGCCCACCTCTGATTAGAAGGCGTTAACAGTGACATAGAGAAGTACCAGATGGTCGACTGTACATCTCTGTGGACCTTTTAAGAAGGTTCTAGAAGATTCTAAACAATAGATGGCATTTTGGGACATTTTTAACCAATAAAATGTTAAATAAATAAATAAATAAATAAATGGTTGTAAAGGTTCAGCAGTAATAATGTTCACTACAGCTGTCATCACCGCTTCATTACATAAACATGGACTCGTTAAACTGGTACCGAGTGTTCCGAACCCTGTGACGTCAGTGTTTCATGCATGTTGTGATGTGTGTGCGTGTGTGGGCCTGCTGCAGGTTGCTGATTGGTCTGGAGTACGCGCTCCTGGTGTGGTGGACTCCGAGTGTGAAGCAGGACGATGGATTTCCTGTATATTACTACGCCGTGGTGTTGCTCAGCTACGCTGTACATCAGGTCAGTCGGAGTGTACCATGTGACCGAGCCCGACGCCCAATTCTCCTTCCTCAAATGGTTTAATCAACAGATCTAATCGTTGTGTTAATCCTCCACCAGGTGGCGCTGTATAGCATGTATGTGGCCTGCATGGCGTTCCATGCGAAAGTGAGCGACCCGCTGATAGGAGGCACGTACATGACCCTGCTGAACACCGTGACCAATCTGGGCGGGAACTGGCCGTCCACGCTGGCTCTGTGGCTGGTCGACTCGCTCACGTCGAAAGAGTGCCAGGGGGCTGTGGGGCAGACCTGCGGTTCGGCCGAAGAGGCGGAGGTAAGTCCTCATTCGGGGACACACACAGATTGTTCTGTACACAGAAGGACAGTGTGTTTCTGACTCGCCGCTCTGTTTCATCCACAGCTGTGTGTTAAAGAGGGCGGCGCGTGTGTGACGGCCCTGGACGGTTACTACGTGGAGTCGTGTGTGTGCGTGTTGATCGGACTCGCCTGGTGGATTTTCTTCGGCAAGAAAATAAGGCGTTTGCAGGAAGAGAGTCCGTCGGCTTGGCAGTGCAGGATACCCAAATGACATCATCCACCGACTCAGAACGCGGGCCGACTCGGACTGGACCAATAGGGGAGCACGTAGAAGGAGGGGCCGCTGAATTTCCCTTCCGGGCAAGGTCAGAAGTGTTACCTCGGCTCTCCGGTATGCCGGTGAGCAGGTTTTCCGACTTCTGGTCGAGCTCCTTCTCATGGAGGAGGAAAATAAAACCTTGTGCGGATTAAATCAGTACAATTTTCTGTACTCGGATCTCCACCGTGGCGCTCGCCGTGTTTCCTGTTGTCAAGCACAGGGTTAATCAGTGATCAGAATGCCCTCTCTTCCCAAAAAAAAAAAAAAAAAAGTATTCATTAATTAAATGAAACCAGTGCAATTACAGATCACTCACGACCACAGATTTCTTTATTTTATACTCGGTTGTGGTTTTTTTCCTTCTCGTCATGTAACTAAGAGGTTTTTGGTTATATATATATATATATATATATATAAATCTTATATACACACTAGAGAATAATCTGATTCTGGTTTAAGCCGTGTAGTAGCTCTTATTCTGAATTATAAAGGAAAGCACACTGGTGATAATGAGGTAATGGGCCGGTATTTCCTGTCCACCAGCATCACAACACGACGATAAACTGCAGCTTCATGTGGAATCCAACTTTTATTGGCTTTTAAACTTGATTGTTGTGATCTTACGATCTGTAGGATCATTATGTATCTTTTTCTTTTTGTGTAATTTTTTTCCCATGTTTGTTTATATATTATAATGCTGATGCTACTGTCTTAAATAACAATTATGCCCCAGAGGCGGGGTGGAACGTTAAGGTCTGTTCAGTTCCCTGACGTCCACCGAGCCTGAGGAGCATAATTGCTTTAGTGTGTATACTACACAGACATAAGCAAAAAAAATCCCCCAAAACTAAACTAAAATGAGTTTTATATGGTTTATTTCCTACATGAGGTGGATAATGTTTATTAGCATATACCAGAGAAGAATGGCGTGATCTGATTGGTCTGCTGAGAGGATTAAAAAATAATAATAATAAATCATGAGTGGATTCTGCTTAAAACAAAAAGACGGACACTCCCAGCTTGTCTTGGTCACCTGGAGAGTTAAAACGCTTTAAAATGAATGGAAAAATAAACGCTAATCTCGTTTGTGTTGTATTTACCGAACTCTAAATGCGTAGGATATAAACAGCGCTGCTAGCTAACATGGCACTAAGCTCTGCTTGAGGCACATAGAGCTCACGTGACTCACTGTCGAGGCTGTAATATAGAAATGAACTGTAAAAATCTTTTTGTTTCTGTGTATTATATACAATTCTGCACCTCAGGCTTGGTGGATGTCACTGAATTTAATAAACTGAGCCTCGACTCGACCAACTGGAGCAGCAATGCCATGGAGATTACATGCTGTGATGGAGGATAAATGTTGAAAATATTAGTGTGCCACTTTGTGTCTGTCTGTGAGTGTTTGAGGGATTTTTAATTTTTTTTTTGCTTTAAGATTAATTTTTACAGTAACACTGATCACATGTCATTTGGGTCACCAGCACCGTCAAGAAACGTCACGGTGTAAGAGTTTAATATAAATAATCGACCTGACGCAGAACCTGGTTTATAGGTCATAGTGCTGTGTTTGAATTATTTTTTCGTTTGTTTCTGTTCGTGAGCTGGAAACGTTCTGCAGGAGAGACTCCGTTACAGTCTGACTGATGAAAACGGTATAATGTGAGTGTGAGATTTTTCCCCCGGCTGCCTTCCCAAAGTGTCTAAACCTCAGAGAACTTGAACGTGTATCTTGCGTGTAATTAAAAGAGCTTTATGTGATGCAAAGCCTTGTTTCTAATTATTATTATTATTATTATTATTATTGTTCAAACTTTACTTGCTGTGCTTCTCTACCCTGGTACTGTAATATTTTCATTATAATCCACTCGTTTAGACATGTTTACATATTTACTGAGATGTAGTCAACCTTGTGCTGACTGGATAGGTCAGACCGCTGTGGAGATCCTGCTGGTTCCTTTATTTCAAGAGAATGTGAGGAACAGTCAACCAACGATACTTAAAAGAGGGGACAGCACTTGTTAAACATAAATCATGGAAATTTCTGGATGAATTTCTTTGTGTTCAAACTCTCAGGCTGTTCGCTTCTGTTTTAATGGTTTATGGGGGCGTTTAGCGGATTTATGGTTAGAGGTTCGCACGTCCGCCTCACAGCATGGAGGTCCCGGATTCGATTCCCGGACTCGGGACGTTTCTGTGTGGAGTTTGCACGTTCTCCTTGTGCTTGCGTGGGTTTCCTCAGGGTACTCCGGTTTCCTCCCACAGTACAAAAACATGCACAGTCGGCTGATCGGTGGTTCCAAATCACCCCTCGGCGTGAGAGTGAGTGTGAATGCTTGTGTGTGTGTTGGCCCTGCGATGGCCTGGTGAGTTATTCAGGGTGTACCTCGCCCTCGCCCAGAGTCGGCTGAGATGGGCTCCAGCCTCCCCGTGACCCTTGTTAGGATTAACACAAAAGCACAAAGAGACAGAAGTGAAAACAGTACCAACTCCTGCTGACCTGTGACCTGCCAATGTCTAAGACAGCAGGAATGGGGTTATGACGTCACACTGGGAAAAACCCCACGTGACTGATACAAACCCCACCAGCACTTAATTGTCCCGTGGCTCTGATTGGTCGTTTAAGTCCCACAGCATTAAAAAACAGTGAGAATATTTTTAACATTTATATTAATATTAATATTCTATTATCCCCGTGACTGTCAACCAATCAAATCTCGTTCCACACGATCACACCAGGCTCCATGTTCACACACGAAAACGCGCTTTGTAGTTTGACCCAAGTCGGTGTCCGTAGCGGGGGCGTGGCTTCTGCAGTTACTTCCGGTATTTTGATTTTGTAAACAATGCCGGATTCGTGTAGCGAGCGGGAAGAGAAAGAGCAGAAATCTTCCTGTAACATCATAACCACAGTGTCACGGTTTACTGACGAGAATCTGACTCTTGTCCGGGTAAGAAATGGAACAATGCGGATTAAAACCGTTTGTTTTAATCAGGTTTCCTCGAGTGGAACAGTGGAATGATGTCATTGCTGGTGTTTTAATCTCGACAGAATCTCAGCACCGTGCTCGCGGTAGCCGGTGTGATTATAACAGCACGGAGCATCAGACTGGTAAATATCAACAAATAAACCTCAAGATATATCTTTATATTCACTTCTAGACAAACACACGTCGATGGACCTCTACGGTTTAAATATTTACTTTTTTGTAAACTGGAGTATAAATTGTTGCATTCGTTTCAGCTGTTAACTGCAACTCTGATTTACTTTTATTTCTTTTTTGGGGGGAAAATGTGGAAACAGACTGGAAGTAATATGGACGTTCACGTCAGTGGGAAGAACAGAGTTCTGGCGACACCTGCCGGTCGTATGCTGTAATTGCACCTACAAAAAAAAACCAATAAAAAAACAATACAAAAAGCAAAACTGCATAAACTTCTGTAAAATTTTATTTATATATATATATATATATATATATATATATATAAAAACAAACGTAAAAAAATACATTCTTACTTTGGTATGATTGCTTTGTTTTATTTCGCTTTCATAATGGCCTGCTAAAAATGTTAATTTTATTTTATAAATATTCTTTCATTCATTCGCTAGTTTGCTTAATTCTGTTCGGGTTGTGTTTGTGTTGTCCCAGACATATTGACTGCCCACATTCAAGTCTTCTTGGTCATCTGAAAAAGCTGATAAAGTCATATTTGTTGGGGAAAAAGGTTTCATTCATGAAAATAAAAGTAGCTTCTTATTATCAAATACTTCACTTTGATATTTTGTTGTGGTGCAGTGGTGGCCCGGTGGTGGGGTGCTGGATTACTGATCCCAGGGTCGAGGGTTCAAGCCCCACTATCACTGGGGTCACTGCTGTCCCCCCAGTGCAGCTAACTGGGTTATCAAAGGCCGGCCATGTCTCTCACTGTCTATGGTGAGAGGAATGTAGAAGAACCATTGCTGATTTTAGTTGTCAGCGTGTTTCTGCCCTGTGATGGCCTGGCGAGCTGTTCAGGGTGCACTCTGCCATCGCCCAGAGTTGATTGAGATGGGCGCCAGCCTCCCCGCGACTCTAATTAGGATCAAGTGCTTCAGAAAATGAATAAATGGATATTTTGTTGCACATAGCCCCACCTAGTGGAAAAGATCATTATCACATGTCCCACACTGACTACATATATGGTATATTCATTCATTAGCCTAGAAAGATCAGCCGACTCTGGGTGAAGGTGGGGTACGTCCTGTTCAGTCCCACTGCACGACCAATACACACAACCGTCCACTCAGATTCACACCTGGGGCAATTTAGAGCAGCCATTTAGCCTGATGTGCATGTTTTTATGCTGTTGGTGGAAAGCAGAGCACCCAGAGGAAACCCACACAAGCACTGGGAAGCCTGCAAACAAACTGCACACAGAAACGGCCCTCGCGAACCACCACTCGAACCCAGGACCTTCTTTCTTGCTGTGAAGTGGACATGCTAAGCATTATGCCAGCAGGTCTCCCTTTAATACTAGTAATAATAATTTGATATTGGTTTGTGCTCTTAATAAATGTTTACTCTCAATAATAAATTTTTACTCTTAATAATAAACTACTTTTATAAACGAATGTATTAAATAATTATACAATATGTAAGTAAATGTCAGAAAATAACCTCACAGTAAAAAAATAAGTTCTAATACTGGTCTGGCGAGCTGTTCAGGGTGTACCCTGCCTTCACCCAGTGTCGGCTGAGATAGTCTCCAGCCTCCCGACGACTCTAGTGAGATTAAGTGGTTCCGCAAATGAGTGAGTGATTAAAAACCCTTTAATGTACCGATGCTCCTGTGTTTATGGGATTTTTTTTTAATGCTTTATTTCCTCAGATGACTAAATTTGGCTCCCCGTCGGAAATCCCGGCGCGTTTCATTGAGAGAAACGTCAGCATTAGAGGAAAAGTCCGAAGAGTTACAGAGACACGGCTGGAAGTGGAACACATCCCCATACACGTCCCTGTATTATCTCCCTTGCTGATTAAACGTAAGGACACACACACACACACACACACACACACAGCCCCCCCGACCCCCTAACAAGATCCCTGTCATTAAACCTGCCCCAGAAGACCCAATTAAATCCGCATCACTGGGGCAGAAATTTCACTTCCCAGCTGCCAGTATAGCCGTGAGTTCATCTGGACAGCTGGCGCAATCAACAATTCATCCGTGCCCCAAATCTCAGTGACTCGAACATGCTTTGTGCACTACTGGTTTTGGAGGGTTTAGAAATTGTCTTCTCTTTGTGATCATCTCACGATCCTAAATCTCACAAATCTCATCCAGCTGATGTGAAGCGAAGTGTTTTTTACTTTGTTTTTTACTTTGAATGTGATTGTAGACTGAATCTCTGGTATGTAAAGAGTTAACATGTGCTAAATTATCAAGAAATACAAATCGTCCCATCAGAAGGTCGACAGATTTATAGATTGTTTCTGTTCTGCAGTAAGTACGAGTTATTTTGTTCATTCTGGTGATGTGTCGTTTAAACAGGTCGGCTGTGCGATTCGTCTCTTTTAGGTGCCAACTGGCGCATATCAGCACGTTATTTTTAATTCAGAGGCAGTGACCTAACAGTGTTGGGTTTATTTTAACATGTTAGACTTGTATCTTTGAATCCGATATGTGATTCAGCTCTTTGATTCAACTCTTTAATTCAACTCTTTGAATCAACACTGTGACTCAGTTCTTTGAATCAACACTGTGACTCAGTTCTTTTAATCAAGTCTTTGTGTAAGCTCTTTGACTAAATTTTTTTCAATTCAGCTCTTTGAGTCAAATATTTGATTCAACTTTTCGATTCAGCTTATTGAATCAACTCTTAGAATCAACTCTTAGAATCAACTCTTAGAATCGGCTTTTTGATTTAACTCTATGACCCAATTTTTCGATTCAGTTTTTTTAATCAACTCTTTGAATCAAATCTTTGATTTCACACTTTGAAGATGATTAAAATTAAGCTTCTTATTGGATTTTAGCTAAAGTGAAGATTACAGTATTTATTCCATACTGCTCGGTCGTGCCGTCGGTTTCCTTTATGGAAGTATCAGAACAGCAGTCCTAGTTTCATGTAACTGTTCCCTTTGTGTAACGTAATCCTCACCCTGTAAACCAGCTTTACGCTCTCTCGATTTTTCCCATCGTAAAAGCCACTTTGAAGTGAACTCTTGTTGAAACAGGCATTAGAAGGGTCACGAGATAACCAGCCGGGTGTTGTGTCATCTTGCCCTCATTGGCAGGTCAGGTCACGACCCCTCTGCGTGTGTGCCTGGCTGGGGTAGATCTGACCCCACAGGGCCATGACTGGCTCTGCCAGACGCTGAGGACAGACGAGACGGTGTGGCTGAAACTAATCAGTCTACAGGACGAGAACCTTCACTGCCTAGTCTCACTCAGCGGGGTAGGTCTGAGAGTGCACACACACACACACACACACACACACACACACACACACGAACCTGCAGGTCTGAGACTGAACACACAGCACAAATGACTTATTTTTATTACAAGTGATCTTGTTTATCTTGATTAGCCGTCTTCGTGTCCCCGCAGCGTTTCCTCTTTAACACGAGTATAAATGAACAGATCCTGCTCTTGGGTTTGGGCAGGACGGCGCCTCTTCACGGCTTCAACCCTCACTCACGTCTGTACTGGAGACTCCATACGCGCCTGCTGAAGTGTGAGCTCAGAGCCGAGAGGAAGGGCCGGGGGCTGTGGAAACAGGAGAGCGTGAGAGAAAAGGTTGCACAAGCCATCGGGAGTAACCCGCTGATCACGGCCATGAAGAGGATCATGAAGTGGGTGATGAGGACGAAGGAGCAGTGAGGACGTGATTATGATATGGACACCTGAGACGCGCATGCGCGAGGAAATGAACAAGTATGAGTGCTGAAGTGTTCATACTGGGATCTGCTTCAGTTCTCTGAAGTGTGTGTGTGTGTGTGTGTGTGTGTGTGTGTGTGTGTGTGAGAGAGCTCATCTGATATATAAAGAACACACACCCTGGACTCTGTTTAAAGTTACATTTAAAGAGTAATTTGTGTGGATGTGATACATACAGACGCTTATTTTAACATAAATTGCCATAAAAAGCACAAAACTGGGTGATTTTATCCCGTGGATTACTAGCAGGGCCTGCACCAATGGTCAGCAGGGGTTCTTCCCCTGAAGTGACGTGAACTCGTTGGGCGGGGTTGTCCAGTGCAAGTAAACAAGCAGATCTATTTAGCGAGCAACATTTTAAGTGATAAAAAAAAAAAACATGTTCAAGAAGCTACTATGGCAGCAATTTGGAGGAAATGGGTGTAAATGGTTCCCTTTTTGAACCAGAGAGGGAGGAGTCTCTTGTGGAGACGGTGAGACGTCACATCTAGTGACTCAGAGGACGAGAATGCTGGTGTTGCAGCCTCTGGGGCCTTTCTGAAAAGGGGTGTTTATACTGACAGATCATGTGACACTTAGACTGCACACAGGTGGACTGCATTTCACTAATTAAGTGACTTCTGAAGGTATTTGGTTGCACCAGAACTTTTGAGGGGCTTCATCATTAAAATACATAGTTTTAAAAATTCTTTATTGTGTATATATATTTTTAATTTCACTTCACCAACTTAGACTATTTTTTGCAGTTATGTAAAGTGTTTCATGTGTTTCATAAAATTTAGTTTAACAAAATTCTATTACAGGTTGTAATGTAACAAAATAGGTAAAAAGCCAAGGGGGGTGAATACTTTTGCAATGCACTGTTACTCGTTTATTTTCCCTTGATTTGACGTTTTTTATTTGCCATCCGCTCGAATGTAATGTTCTATCTATTTTTGGGGGGCTAGTTTTAGGTCCATGGTCCTTGTGAAGAATCATATATCAGTATAAAACATTTAATGTTTAAGTATGTAAACATTTTAATTCATTTTATAAAATGAAACAGCAGAACTCACATACCAGTTTGGAAACTCGCTGCTATAATGTGTTGTATAACTTGTGCAAGATGACAAAAAAGTTATTCATGGATTTGGATTAATTTTATTTCTAGATTAGGGTGTGGTACAGGTAACCAACCATCAAATTTTGGAGGTGATCTGTGCATTACATCATGTAGAAAAAAATTAAAATATAGAGTCAAGTAATCAGAAAAACTGCCTATTCTTTTTTTTAATATGGGCTTAAAAGTTAATCAGACGCCCACTAGGGGGAGACATTTCATTATAACCGTGCCAAGTTATAATAATACGTTTGTGCCTGGTGGGCACCTTGTACTCTGCACTCTGAGTGTCCCTCTAGTTACCTCTGCCAGGATTTTGACAGGTTTTTTCACCTTTCCTGGTTTGTTTGTAAGTTGTTTGTAACTTAAAACCTTATGCACGGATTTGGATGAACTGATCTAGAGTAGGATACTGTACATGTAACAAACCATGACATTTTAGAGACGATCTGTCCCTGGGATCGTGTTGAAATCACGTAAAATGCCTATTTTTAAACATGTGCCAAAATGAGATGCCACTAGAGGGAGACATTTCAAAATAACGGTGCTAAGTTATAATAATTCGTTTGTACCTGGTGGAGGTGCCTTGCACTCTGAGTGCCCCTCATGTATCTTTTACTAGTCATCACACTGGACAACAACACCAATAAAAATACCTTTTGTCTGTTTTTCTTTCAGGTAGCAGTTGCTGGACAGAAAGTGTGTCTGGCAGTTTTTGCTACATGTGTTTTAATTGTACTATCAAAGAACAGCAGAAGGATCGGAGTGGTAAGGTTCGAACAGCTTACAAACTCTACCGTGGTTGTAAATTTGGGGATCAAGACAGGACTTGGGCTCCACACATCTGCTGCACTTTTTCTGTACTGACTCACCGGCTTGATTTAGGCAAAGTGAGTGATGACCACGTTAAAAGATTTCACCACGACATGGCAAAGGTGGTGAAAGGCAATCAGGGCCATTTCAGTCCCAGTGTGATGGAAGATTTCTGCTGGTTCCTGCAAAGTTCTCACACGCATGTCTAAAACATAAGATCTAGCAGTTTACCGGGTTTTTTTCTTGATACAGTAGTGAGCAGTGAAGATTTTTTGGTTCTCATTGCCCACAACATCATTGTTCAATGCATTTTCACCAAAAATTACAGAGAAGTATTTTTTTTTACTTCTTTTTATTAGGAGCCTTTTTACACAAATGTGTTGGTGTATAATCTTCACTGCAAACTACTGTACAGGTGAAGTTTCTTCCTGAATTGTTCAAATAAAAACAAGTTATCATACATTTAAATAAATTTGAATGCCGTGTGAATTTTTTTCTTTTTTAGGTGTAATAATAACTGACCTGATTATTCAGAAGGGCGGCGCGGTGTTGCAGTGGCCTCACAGCAAGAAGGTACTGGGTTCGATTCCCGGGCTCGGGGCATTTCTGTGTGGAGTTTGCATGTTTTCCCCATGCTTGTGTAGGTTTCCTCGGGGTACTCCAGTTTCCTCCCACAGTCCAAAAACATGCACAGTAGGCTGATTGGCTGTTCCAAATTACTCCTAGGTGTGAGAGTGAGTGTGAATGATTGTGTGTGTGTTTTGGCCCTGTGATGGCCTGGTGAACTGTCCAGGGTGTACTCCTTCGTCCAGAGTCGGCTGAGATGGGCGCCAGCCACCCTGCGACCCTAATTAGGATTTAGCAGCTTAGAAAACGAATGAATGATTATTCAGATCTGGGTGTTATAAAACCCCAGTGGTCTGAATAATTCTCCATATCTTACTTCGCCTCATTCAATAACTGCTTATTATTCCGATATGGTGAACCAATCAGACTGAGGCATTTCTGTGAATAGTCCTAATTTTTTATTAGTACAATTGTGGATTTAAAACATTAATTCATTCATTTACCGAAAATGTAATCCAGGAGAGGCTGGAGCCTATCTCAACCAACTCTGGGTGAATGCAGGGTGCACCCTGAACAGCTTGCCAGTCTATCACAGGGCCAACGCACACACACACACACACACACCCCTAGCGTTTTCTTTGGACTGTGGGAGGAAACCCATGCTAGCTCAGGGAGAGAATGAAAAACAGAAACACCCTCGCTGAGCCCGGGACACAAACCCAGAACCTTCTTGCTGTGAGGCGGACATGCTCACCACTGTGCTCTGTGCTGCTCTGGTTTAAAACATCATTTGCCAATCTGGAATGTTTGGTTTTTATAGACACGCCCACAACGCCCCGTCACATCCTCATCAATCCTTATTAGAAAGTGTTGCATGTTTACAGCACCGTAACTCGACTTTCAGGCAGATGAGTATCTGAGTGCACTTGAAGTGATGTCTTAATTCTAGGTTGCATGCTAAGTTTAGTTTTGGGCCAGAAAATTGTGTACATATGTGAAAATTTACAAACAAATAAATAAATAATAATAAAAGGTAGTGGTTACCACGTCCCCCTCACAGCAAGAAGGCCCTGGGTTCGATTCCCGGGCTCGGGCCGTTTCTGTGTGGAGTTGGCATGTTCTCTCAGTGCTTGCATGGGTTTACTCTTTACCAGGGGCACTCTGGTTTCTTCCCGCAGGCCAAAAACATGCACAGTAGGCTAACTGGCTGTTCCAAATCGCCCCTAGGGGTGATAGTGAGTTTGTGAATAGTTGTGTGTGTGTTGACCCTGTGATGGTTTGGCGAGCTGTTCAGGGTGTACCCCGCCTTCGCCCAGCCTCCCCGCGACCCTAATTAGGATTAAGCGTCTTCAAAAATTTTTATTACAGTGCACACTTTTTATTATGATTTGCATCATCATGACCATGTGATCCTTCCTCAGGTCCAGAATAACTAGCCTCATTGTTTAACCCCGCCTCCCACGTGTCTTTCGAGTCCTTCAGGATAATCCTGATGACCAAGAGCCTATGAGCTGCTTCTCTCTTTCCACTTCATCTACCCATACCCTGTGATATCCCACAATTCCTCTGGTTTGGCTGTAAGTAGGTGGAAGGGGAGAGTGCTGTGTGCTGTCACAGTGATAAAGCAGTGCGGCTCTGCTGCTGAACTCACTCATAGACAATAGAGACTGGGTTGGGGGAGTGCGGTTACTATAGAAACGCTAAATCTACAAGACAAAGTGCTCTAAGGAGGAACACACTGAGGGTCCTGGCGACCCAAGACCGCATGAAGGGGGTCTAAGAGGAAGAGAGTTGGGAGAAGAATGAATGAAAGGGGAGGGGCGAGAACTTTACAGACGGTCTGAGTAGACTATGGCACTTCAGAACCTTTAAATTCTTTAATTCTATGCGTGAAGACAATTAAATGTAAAGTTTGAATGTTTGTAAGCACCGCAACAAGAAAACATTTTTGGAAGAGTATGAAGAATTTACCAAACAGTGTGTTATTAAAGGATCTGGTTCAGTGGTGGGTTATGGTGGGTTTATATTTGTTATGAGGAGCGAAATAGTGACCAGGTGGCGTGATGGAGTGATGAATTGTTACTATTCATGAACGCATGATGGGCTGCTTCACTTATGCCGCGCTGAGGTGTGCAACCTCAGGAAACTTTCCACACATTCACAAGACGCAATACACACACATGAACAGTAGAGGCAGTTTCTGGACGTGACGTGGCAGTGTTCATGTCAACAGGCACTTTCATTCACTCATTCAGGAGTCTGGAGCCTATCACAGCCAACACGGTGAAGACTGGGTACACCCTGAACAGCTCGCCAGAGCATCACAGGACCTACACACGCATACAACCATTCACACTCACTCTCACACCTAGGGGCAATTTGGAACAGCCAGTTAGCCTACCGTGCTTATTTTTAGACTGTGGGAGGAAACCGGAGTACCCAGAGGAAACCCGCTATTAATTCTAACGCTATTAATGTATTAATTCTATTAATACACAATGAATATTAATTAGTTTATTTAAATAATAAAGTCTGCTGTCAGACTATGACAGTTAGCATTAACAGAATGAATTATTATTTCATGTTTGCATTCTTACCATCGAGTCAGGTGACTTTGGGACGATTTAATGAACCGAATGATTAGAACTTTCCTTCTTGTAGTTTTTCAAATAAATAAGAAAAGCAGTACAGGAAGTGAAAGAACCCTTACAGTTTACACGCAGGGCGGAGACTCTGGACTGCGGAGTAAAGGGTTAATCTGACACTTGTCCTGCTGGAGACACTGTAGAACTGAAGGGAGGAAACCGAAGAGGAGGAGTTACTTCATTCACTCTATCATTAAACTATAATAATAATAACAACAACAACAACAATAACAACATTCATTCATTGATTTTCTGAACCGCTTATTCCTAATTAGGGTCGCGGGGAGGCTGGTGCCCATCTCAGCCAACTCTGGGCGAGGGCGGGGTACACCCTGGACAGCTTGCCAGGCCATCGCAGGGCCATAATAACAACAAAACAATAATAATAACAACAACAATAACAACAACAATAATAATATTAATAATAACAATAAAAATAACAACAAAGATAATCATAATAATAACAAGGTTCAGATCAGATCGATTCAGGATCAGAAATCTTAATCCCTGGAGTATAAAATCCCATGATTCCAGGTGTTTTGATGGAGGAAGGAAGGAAGGAAGGAAGAGAGAGAGAGAGAGAGAGAGAGAGAGAGGGAGTAGAGCAAATGACCTCCTCCGTCTTTGTTATGTAAATGTAACCACTGACTCAGACAGGCTTCCTGGCCTGTGATTGGCTGAGTAGGTTTGAACAGCGTGATCGGCGGGTTGACCGGTTTAGACTTTGAACCGGGACGCAGGCAGTGGTAGGAGAGAAAGTGCGTCAGGGACCGATAAAAAGACTCCTAGGGGAAAACAAATCTCTCTTTGTTTGTGGTGTAAAGCGATGGACGGACTGTCCGTCAACACTGCATTGAATCCTGGGAAGTTTGAGTGACCTCTAGTATTGTGGTAGTGTTTTCCCATTTTGGAATGAGCCTGTATGCTGAAAATAAAAATATATTTCTCTTAAAAGAGAAAAGGGCTTCGTTTCTCGTTATTCAGTAACACGTACACAGCGCAGCAGGGCGCAAAGTTTTCATACCTTCAGGACAAAATGAACAAGAGACTCACTAGGGCTTGATAATGAGGATTTGTTACGCACTTGAGGTGGTATTCTCTCAATATCTCTGCATCCTTCTGATAGAAAACCTGATTCACACAAGAAACCCCTTCTATATCAAACCTAATCATTCAACCTCTCAGTCAAATCAGCTAATATAAGCATTCAGGTTCACGCAGGAGCAGGCCTCACCGGGGCGGCTTTCGATGGCGGTTCAGTGCAGTTTGAAACCATGCTAATTAACACTAAACCGCCATTCAAACCGCCCACGTGAGGTCTGCTTTAGCCTGAATATGATGGAGGTGCAGCAAAACAGTGCGCGGTGGGTGAAAACCCGGTGTGAACAGGTTGTAATGAGGTCGTATTAACCGCGGTTCAGAAAGGTTGTGAAAGGTGACAACAAAGCAGCTACAAGGCAGCTGGATGATGATACGCGGTTTTGACGACTGCCATGAAATTCATTCATTCATTTTCTGAACCGCTTATTCCCAATTAGGGTCGCGGGGAGGCTGGCGCCCATCTCAACCGACTCTGGGCGAGGGCGGGGTACACCCCGGACAGCTCGCCAGGCCATCGGAGGGACTACCGTGAAATGACAAACTTTTTTGAAAATCTCGCGGTTTATGGCGGTCAGTGCCGGATGATGGCGAACATCATCACAGTGTTAAGATGATGTCACTGCCATCAAAAGTGCTTTAGATTTCATTCATTCATTTTCTGAACTTGGCGAGCTGTCCAGGGTGTGCTCCGCCCTCGCCTAAAGTCGGCTGAGATGGTATGGAATGACATGACATGACATTTTCCAAACCGCTTTATCCTTTATTAGGGTTGCGGGGAGGCTGGAGTGCGAGGGCGGGGTACACCCTGAACAGCTTGCCAGACCATTGCAGGGCTAAAACACACCTACAACCATTCACACTCACACCCCTATGGGCAATTTGGAACAGCCAGTCAGCCTACTGTGCATGTTTTTGGACTGTGGGAGGAAACCGGACTACCCGGAAGAAACCCATGCAATCACCGGGGGAACATGCAAACTCCACACAGAAACGCCCCGAGAAATCGAACCCGGGATCTTCTTGCTATGAGGCGGATGTGCTAACAACTGTGCCACCGTGCCGCCTACGTATCACGCTGTAATAAATAAATAAATAAACAAAAGAGGTTTTTAAATGTAGTTTTTCTTTCTGAAGCCACAGTTACAAAGAGGTCACCGAACAGGTATACATCAAGTCCACGACAGAATATCGACCAGTATCTGTGAACAGTTGTGGGCGTGTCTCACCAAACTCACCTGCTGCGTGAGAGAAAATGCCGTTGTGTTGAACGTCGTCAAACATTTTTCTGTCTCGTACATAATTCTTGACGTCAGGTCCATTTCCTATGATGCCCTACAGCTGTGTTACGGTAGACTTCTCTACGTTACACCCACTAGACTTCATCATGTACGCACAACTTTGTTACAACATGCGTATGTACTTCATATAACGTTCATATTGCGTTCTTACATCAACTGAATATCGCTGGAATATCGTACGATATTTTTTGTGTTTCGCGTAACATTCATTCATTCATTCATTCATCTTCTGAACTGCTTATTCCTACTTAGGGTTGCGGGGAGGCTGGTACCCATCTCAGCCGACTCTGGGCGAGGGCGGGGTACACCCTGGACAGCTTGCCAGGCCATCGCAGGGCCATCAGTCA
>JAOUQZ010000031.1:1765358-1777930 GCA_028564935.1 Neosilurus hyrtlii
TGTGGGAGGAAACCGGAGTACCCGGAGGAAACCCACGCAAGCACAGGGAGAACATGCAAACTCCACACAGAAACCCCGAGCTGGGAATTGAACCCAGGACCTTCTTGCTGTGAGGCGGACGTGCTAACCACTACGCCACCGTGCCGCCCTTTCGCGTAACAATCATTTTCGTATGAACATGACCTCATTTACCCAAGACAGATGTACCACCCAGACGTTGTGGTGTTGGAGTGGTTAGCACATCCGCCCCACAGCAAGAAAATCCTGGGTTCCTGTACTCGTAGCTTTCTGTGTAGATAAATTTCTGTACTCGTTGCCCTGTGCTTGTGTGGGTTTCCTCTGGGTACTCTGGTTTCCTCCTACAGTACAAAGACATGCACTTTAGGCTAATTGGCTGTTCCAAATTGGCCCAAAGTGTAAGTGGAATGGTTGTGTGTGTGCTGGCTCTACGATGGCCTGTCGAGCTATTCAGGGTGTACCTCGCCTTCACCCAGAGTCGGCTGAGATGGGCTCCGGCCTCCCCGCAGCCTTAATTAGGCTTAAGAAATGAATGAATGGATGACTTTAGAGCATTTCATTACATTTTATAAATAGAGGAGCGTCACACCGAGGGTTTAACACCACAATAATACTGAACTCTGAAGGTTCTCCGTTTTAGGTTTCATCCATTACACACTTTAACTTCCTGGTTTACGTTACAGACTAATGCAGGAGACCCAGACTGGATGTTAAAATGGCCCTGAGGTCTCTAATCTGTTTGTGCCACCAATCCGAGATCCACTTCTGGTTTTCTGGCAGCTGTGCCTGCCCCCTGTGACCAGCCCATGGATTTTGAATGGAGGGGTAGGAGGTGTTGTGGCGGGTGAGGGGCAGTTGAACAGTAAACCCTGCTTTTACACACACACACACACACACACACACACACACTCACACTGCCCTGCTCTGAGTGGCTCTTGGTAACTTGCTTTGTGGTTCTTTCTGAGGATAAAATGCTTCCCTGAAACTGGAAATAATTCTGGATAAAGTGGAATAAAACTCCAGCGTCAAGTTTGGACACACAAAAAAAATTAAGTAAGTCATTTTGTGTCTTTTTTTCTTTTTTTTGTTCAGCAGGTGCACAAGTTTCTGTAATTCCATCTATCCATGAACTGCTCGTACCCACAAGGATTTACTGGTTTAGATCTGAATATCGGTAGAAAAGAATGTTGTTGTTGATGTTGTTGTTGTTGTGAAGGTTTCAGTGTGCTACCTGTTCAGCTCACCAGTGCACCTGTTAAGGAAAACTCCTGCCTCTCCAGTGACCTTACTTTCCACCGAGCGCCCAGAGTATTCGAGAGGAATCTGATTGGTCAGGAAGTATTGATTAATCTTGTTTTAATAAACTCTGATGGGTGGCACGGTGGTGCAGTGGTTAGCACGTACGCCTCACAGCAAGAAGGTCCTGGGTTCGATTCCCGGGCTCGTGGTGTTTATGTGTGGAGTTTGCATGTTCCCCATCTGTTTGCATGGGTTTCCTCCAGGTACTCTGGTTTCCTCCCACAGTCTGAAAATATACAGTAGGCTCACTGGCTGTTCCAAATTGCCACTAGATCAGAGTGTGAGTGTGAATGGGTGTGTGTGTGTGTGTGTGTTGGCCCTGCGATGGCCTGGAGAGCTGTTCAGGGTGTACCCCGCATTCGCCTAGCTTCGGCTGAGATGGGCACCAACCCCACGCGACCCTAGTTAGGGTTAAGCGGCTTAGAAAATTAATGGATGAGGGAATAGGCTCGGTTAGTCGATCCGGCTGTAACGCAAACCACAATAATATCTTCAGATATTATCATAGTAATGGCTTATCCACGGGTACTCGGGTGGCTAAAACTTCTTACAATCTTAATCTAATAAGAAACGATTTAAAAAAACAAACAAACATATGGTTGATGTGGGTGGCATGGTGGTGTAGTGGTTAGCAAATCCACCTCCAAGGTCCGGTAAGGATGTTTCTGTGGGGAGTTTGCATGTTCTCCCAGTGCATGCATGGGTTTCCTCGGGGAACTCCGGTTTCCGGAGGCTAATCGGCTGTTCTAACTTGTCCCAGGTATGAGACTGTGTGTGTGTGTGTGTGTGTGTGTGTGTGTGTGTGTGTGTGTGTGTGTGTGTGTGAATAAAAAAGAACCGTTTATTGAATATTTATGGAAGGAGTCTCCAGTGCGAGAGCTTTAAGTTTTCTGTCACAGGAAAGTCTTCAGGATGGAGGGGATAACAAGAGCAAATGTGTTTCTCTAATGTTCCACAACATTCCATGGAGCTTTCTTGAACTTCCAAGTCTTTCTTTCATCAATCTTCAGCAAAATGGCTGTCATATTAAAAAAATTATTAGATAAGGTTTTTTATTGAATAAAAGTAATTCTTGAACTTGAAGAATTTTAGCTTTCATGTTCATATTAGAGGTGTCCAGGGTGTACTCTGCCCTCGCCCAGAGTCGGCTGAGATGGGCGCCAGTCTCCCCGTGACCCTACTTAGGATAAAGCGATTCAGGAAAAAAAAAGAGAGAAAAGGAGCCCTTAAAGAGTGCAAACCTTCACCAAGCCCAGCAATCCACCATCTAAAACACTCACTCATTCATTTGCCGAACTGTTTAATCTTACTAGGGTTGCAGGAAGCTGGAGCCTATCTCAGCCGACAGTGGGGGAAGATGGGGTACAGCTTGCCAGACAATTGCAGGGCCAACGGACACACCTACAGGCAATTTGGAACAGACAATTTGCCTAATGTGCATGTCTGTGGACTGTGGGAGGAAACCAGAGTATCTGGAGGAAACCCACTCAAGCACAGGACTCCATGCAGACTCCACGCAAGCCCGGGACTCGGACCCAGGACCTTCTTGCTGTGACGTGGACATGCTACATCACCAGAGGAAACATTCATTCATTCTCTAAACCGCTTAATACTAATTAGGGTCGCGGGGAGGCTGGCGCCTGCCTACCTCAGCTGACTCAGGGTGAGGGCGGGGTCCATAGGAAACAAAATATTTGAAAAATCGTCCTGTCGCTCAATGTTAAAGAATCTTTAAGAAAAAGTCCGTCCAGAATAGGGGTAAAACAGAGACAGGCGTTTTTAATAAATAAATAAAAGCATGTCCCACCGTGTGCGTTTTTATTTGAACCCCAGTAAGGATCAGTTATCCGGTAGATTTGTTCCAGAGGGATTTGGCTTTAGGGCTCTTCCACATGAATAATGACACTTGGTGGACATACGGCGCCCCTCCACCCACGCTCTAATACACTTACTCTTATTTTCCATTGTTCCTGTTCTCACTTTTCCTAATCACTGTCCATCTGCTTCGGGGTGCAGGTCAGATCGGATGTGCTTTGTTAGGTTGGTGTGTTGTTTTTATCAGGACTAACGGACCACCTGATTCACGAAAGAGGATTCTAACAGCCGTGAGATTGACCGTCACTGCTCTTTATCCACACCAGTCCCTGGACGTGTGTGTGTGTGTGTGTGTGTGTGTGTGTGTGTTTTTTTTTAAATGTTGCTGAACAAGTCATAAACGTGTAGCCTGGTTCTATAAACCTGTAATAAATCTGAACAGGAGGAAGCCGTTAGGGTTCACACCGAAACACTGATTACTTGTTACTTATTCATAATAAGTCTGTATAGAAGTATAGAAGTGTAGTAATAGTGTACTAGTGATCAGTAACCGATGCTGTGAAGGCTTGTTTTTTAGTCTTCAGTGCATTTACACTGCGCTGATAACCTGCTAAAAACCTGAAGTGTTTACATCACCTGCTCTCAGACCCACGAGGTGCAAACATGCACATTAACTACGCACAGACTCATGAACACACACTTATCAACAGCACACACACACACACACACACACAGGTACATATGTGTGTGTGTGTGTGTGTGTGTGTGTGTGTGTGTGTGTGTGTGTGTGTGTGTGTGTGTGTGTGTGTTTTCCTAGGTTACTAGATGTTAATAATTGTGTGCTCTGATTGGCTAATCTATTCCTGGGATATTTACTGTGACCTCAGTGCCACTACAGAAAAATAAAAACTCGATCCAACTCGCTCAGACTAGCAAACGGGAGGTTTCGGTCTAGACTAATATCTATAGTATTTGAAATGAAGAGTGTATTTCTCTTTTTATTTTAATGGACTACAGGCCTTTAGCTAACCAGCTAGTGCCGTGTTATCCTTCTCTCCACGAAAAGCAACTCATTATGGAATCAAAGTACTTTATAGCAAAAACATTTTTTTTTTGTTTTGCATAGAATTAGACAGTTTTATCAAGCTAATTCGATTTGTTGGTCGGCTATAGTAATACGACTTCAGCTAACCAGATAGCTCCATGCTAACCGGCCCTCCTGATTGCTGTTTTATGGTAAGAATGTATATATTCTTTTAATTTTCAAGAATTTGAATACAATAATAAAAAAGTTATATTTCAGACAATCCAGAGGATAGAATAAAACAGTTATTCCACTCCCTCAGATCAGATATGACTAATACCCTGCTCAGCCAGCTATGAGCTGATGAATACACTGCCGTCCAAAAAAAAAAGTCGCAAACATGAATATGTTGTTTGTTCCGCCTTTAGCCTTGTTTACAGCTCATAATCTCCATGGCATTGTTTCATCAAACCTAAGCAACATAACATTTATTTCATTTCTCACTGACATTTTGAATTGATGAGGGAAAAACTGAACCCCTCCATAAAGTCTTCTCCGGCACATCCCCAAAACTTTCAATAGGGTCAAGGTCAGGACTCTGGGGAGCCGATACATATGTGAAAATGATTCCTCGTGCTCCCTGAACCTCTCGCTCATTATTCGAGTCCCCATTTTATATCCGCGCCATCAAGGAAGAAAAAGTGCATTGATGTGATAACCTGCTCATTCACTACATTCAGATCATCAGCCGACCTCATTTTATTGCCAGATTAATGTTGCTGAGCCTCGACCGGACCAACTGGAGCAACAATGCCATGGAGATTACAGATTCTGTGATCAGGATAAATTCACCCATGAAAATATTAGAGTGCATATAATCGTATGATATTCCTGTGATGTCAGTTGAGCGTATACAGTAAGGAAGCCCCGTGGGCTTAACGCAGGGCAGTTGTAGGACTCTTGTAAGAAAACCACATGATCCAGAGTGCATCAAATTACCCAAAAAGCGTATGAGATTCGTATAGCTATAGTTACACAGCTGTAGGACGTCGCACAACAGAACTAGAAAATAGACCTCATGTTGAGAATTACTGACAGTTACTGACATGTTCAGAACTCCATCACACGGGTCTACGCTGGCATTTTCCGTCACACAACAGCTGAGTTTCTTAGGGCACGCCCACAACTCTCCCAGGAATTTACCCATTTCAGTTGCATACTGCTGTGTGACGTATGTGGCAGGGGCTTTAGGTTAAACCCAGGCTGAGAAAGAAGTGAACAGTGTCTCAGATGATTTGCCTAATGACTTCTGTAAATGCCATAAACGTGGACTATATTATTTAATAGAGTGTAGAAGGAATAAAGCGGCGTGTGAAACTCTGCCGTAGTGTCGGCGTATGTAAAGATGCTGAGTCGTTACACACTTGTCATACACAGACTCTGGGAATGTCCCCTCCTACATGTCAGACAATCTGGTCCTTGTCACCATGATACAGATCTCTGTAGTGTGTGTGTAGGTGTGTGTATGTGTGAGTGTGTGTAGGAACGTGGGAGGTAAAATGACTCCAGTGTTTCGTGGGTATCGGTTTGCTGTGTGCTTCAGGTGCTGCCGAGGCCTCGCTGAATTATTTAACCTTTATTTCTCATGGACTGGCGCTGAATCGTCGTCTTTGTGCTTTGAGACTGGAGACCTGAACCAGGGATCTTGTTCGATTTTTTTTTTCGTTTTTGGACTCTGGTTACTGATTCTATACGTCTAATCCGAGATGAGCGTGAATGGAAATAAGGCACGCTTCGTGTTTCCAGAAAAGTGAGAGACTTAAGCGAAAGACCTCTCGGTTTCTGTGCTGTGGTTAAAGGGACGTTGGATCAGACGGAGGTTTGTTCCATGTTTTTGAAGACAGGATGGTGATTGGTTTCAAAAGAATTCTTTACATTAATACAGCATGTTCTGAAATCAGATTGTTAAAGTAATGGATATATCAGTACAGCAATAATGACCGGAAAATAGTGTACCCCTATGCCCCACCTCCTGACTCCATATATTAAAAGCAAAGGTGCCTGGCTCATGATTCTGAGGTTGTGGGATCGAATCCCTGTTACACCTTGCTACGACCAAGGTAAGGGTCTTAAGCACAAGTGAATAAATAGGTACCAGTAAAAATACTGGGACGGTAACCTGTGATGGACTAGCGTCTCATCCAGGAGGAGGTGAGCTCCAGCCTGATGAGCCTGAAGGCTCGTGTGCAAAAGCCCAACAGTGCCTAGCGGTGCCTTGCATAGGCTTGACCCATTCACACCAGCTCCTCTGGAGTTCCCAGGAAAAAATTATTCTACTTACAATTTCTTAATCATTCAACCTCAAATCAAGAAAAAGTCAGGATGACACCGTGTTGAAATTGAACTTAAATCAGGAAACAATGAGAAACAAATCTATTAGCACCTCATAGATTTTATTCATCATCATCATCATTTCCATTTGGATTCTTGCAGCACGTTTTAAAACTAGAGGAGCACTCAGAGTGAAAGGTACCTCCGCACAGCTATATTGAAATTTCTGCCTCTAGTGGGTGTTGGATGAACATTTTTACCCCAAATTACATTTATGGCATTTTGCAGACGCCCTCATCCAGAGTGAAGTACATATTTATACAACTGAGCAAGTGAGGGTAGAGAGCCATGATCAAAGGCCCAACAGGAGCGGCTTGGTGGTACTGGGGCTTTAACCTCCGACCTTTGGACCAACAGCAACCCTGTGCCTTAGCCACCGTGCCACCACTACCCAAATTAATTACAAATAGGAATTTTGGGGGATTTCGTAATTTGATTTCGTAAAAAGACTGATTCCATGCACAGATCCCGGTGGCGGACAAGATCGTACATTAATTCTTTAATAAATCCCTGGATCCGGATTATAATTCGTATCTGCTCCAATATTTAATTTCTTCCCGGACTCAAACCACACCCCTCCACCAAGTTAGATGCAGATCAGATCAGTGCTTTATAACATAAGAGCCTGAGCTGAACCTTCGTGATCTGTGATCCCTCAGATGGCACTGCATCAAGAACCTTCATTCATCTATAGCTGATATAACCACATACCCTCAAGATTACGTTGGCAAAACTTTACCAAGCCTGACAATACAGAGCTACGTCATCATCAGGGTCGTCTCTGGGGTGGCTGCGGAGACCGAAGTCAGAAGCGCACGTCGGTATTCGCTGGTGCATGTCACCTTTAACCTCTGCTTGTTGTTTAACCTCTCCTTTACACACAACTCATCTCGACTTTTCCCCGAACCCGCTCGGGATTAACGTCTTTATTCACACACATCCTGATTCCTGTCTTTCATCAACACCCCCCCAGCCTCATCCCTTTCTCCTCCTTACTCCACGTTAACAAACCCTGAACCTGTCACTCCCACTCCCTCTCTCCCCTCCTGCCTTTTTCTTTTTTCTCTCCGTTTCTCACTCGGTGTCTTTACGCTCCACAGCACCTGTTGCGGATCAGTCTCCTGATGCTTTATGGGTGTATCCTTAGGGAGAGAAAGTACCGGAAAGAAGCAGGAACTTGATGTTCTGTGGAGTAGTGTCCAGTTTCTGCCTCGGTGAGCTGACTCAGATCGAGGTCACCGGGTTAAAGCCGTAGACTTTGAGGTCAGGCGGCAGTGAGAGAGCAATAATGTGGCTGGGTTACTTTATGGACTCCGTTCTGGCTGGGAGATACGGCACAGGAATGTTATTTAGTGTTTTAGAGAGAGAGAGAGAGTCTGTTTACAGTTTTATTTCACTAAAGTATGAAGTAGGAATGAAGATTCGAGTGAAATCGCCAGGATGAGTTTGGGTTCAAATAGTTTTCTTCATGATTACACACACAAGCATTCACATTGGGGCGATTTGAAGCAGCCAGTTAGCCTAATGTGCAGGTCTTTGGCCTGTGGGAGGAAATCGGAGTACCCAGATGAAACCCACTAGCCCAGGAATCGAACCCGGGACCGCCTTGCTGTGACGCGGCCGTGCTAACCACTGCGCCACCGTGCTGCCTGGCTTGTTTGCTGCTCTTTTTCGAGATAAAGGAATACGCCAGCATTTTTCTACAATATATCTATCTATCTATCTGGGTTTGTAATGTAGGTGTGATTTTGCCAAATAACATTTTTCCAGTTCTGGGAAAAATCTAAATATACTACTAGTAGTACTACTAACAACAACAACAACAACAACAACCCTCCTCAAAGCCAATCAATCAATCAATCAATCAATCAATCAATCAATCAATTAACACAACACCCCTGATGGACCTGCTGCAACACCACACTTCAAAAAAATTGTCTCACAATGTCTAAGAATCCTTTAAAAAAAAGCCAGAATTCGATCCGGATCTTTCGCCTCTTCAGCCCTCCAAAAAAATTCATCCATTCATAACTTGTTGTGTAAAGTTCCTAACAAACATCCAGACAGACAAGCAAGCCAACGCCACCAAAAACAAAACCTCCTTTCTGGAATGATATGGATGGATTTTGCAGTGGGGAATTTCCTGTTGTGGATGAACGGAGCATGGCATGGTCATGCCTGTGCAGCAGGGGTCAGCGGTAACTCATGGCAGTTAGTATGCAGCATTACGTTACTCAGCCTACTTCAGGACCAACAGAGCATCCACATGCAATGCACAAGTGTTTGTAACAAGTAGCACAAAACACATCCAGATACAATGAGCCGTCATCGCTGCTCTCCCTCCCAACACTACTGCTGCTGTAACATACACACCGCTCGATCAGTTTAATAATTTGGTATAACCTCGCATAAAAGTTTAAGCAGTGGTCCCCACATGACCTCCTCAGAGTTTTCTGATTTTTTACATAGAAAAGTCCAAATTTAATGGCTTGACTGTAAATAGTTCCAAAGTTATGGCCATTCGAATAGGCATAAAATCGCGACCAAAATATGAACTCGACCATTTTCAAGCTTTATTAACTAATGAACAACAAAAGACAGAGGTGTGAAATTTTCAGAACCAGTTCACAGGCATCTGTAGTCCTAAGAAATATGAAAATGTTTACTTTAAAATTATTATTACATGTAATAGAGAATGACAAGTTTGACATTTAATCCATCGCGAACCTCGAAAATGCCACTTTGGTCGCCCTTTACTCAAAATTTAATCATCAGGTTCATTAGAGACTTGATGTGCTAAATCTTGGCTGCCTAGCGACTGTATCTGTGTAAAATAAAGATCCTATGTAGCTGAAAATTGGTTGATTTCATATGACTCCCGTTTAAAGGGTGTGTAAAGTTTTGCACTCAGTTGTTCTGTACCCTAGTAATCGCATTACCGTCTCCGAAAGCCTCACATGTGTTTGAATTTGTCTCCGTGTGAATCAAATCTTGGTGATGATCTGAATATTCATCTGTGTGATTATTTCCCTCCAGGTTTTTTCCCTCCTGCTCTCCTCGTGACTTCATCATGAGCTCGTGCAGGACGAACGGACATGGAAGCGTACAGTACTGTCGTCACTTTCTCACCGACAACAGCACATTTCACGGTCAGTTTGGCTTTCAGAGCATGAAATCGGAGACGGGGTGGAGGCCGTGTCCACCGGCCAAACAGAAATATACAGAAATATAGGATTGTGGGGTATGGGGTGGGATGGGGTGGGAGGTTAATAGAGAATTTTTTCGTGTCATGTCATGTGACAGAGCAGCTCAAGACACAGTTGCTGGGTTAAATGTTTTCAAAGACACAGCTTTGGTTTTCTGACAGTAAAGTCACATGACTGTCGCATATAAAAATTTACACGTGGTTTTAAAAGTGACATATTTGTGTTTTTTCCTATAATAATAATTATATTATTAATAAGGATGGTAATAATAATAACAGGTGGCACGGCGGCGCGGCGGTGCAGTGGTTAGCACATTCGCCTCACAGCAAGAAGGTCCCGGGTTCGATTCCCGGGCTCGTGGAGTTTGCATGTTCTCCTTGTACATGCGTGGGTTTCCTCCGGGTACTCCGGTTTCCTTCCACAGTCCAAAAACATGCACGATAGGCTAATTGGCGGTTCTAAATCACCCCTAGGTGTGAGTGTGAATGGTTGTGTGTGTATGTTTTGGCTCTGTAATGGTCTGGCGAACTGTTCAGGGTGTACCCCGTCCTCGCCCAGGGTCGGCTGAGATGTGAGCCAGCCTTCCCGCGACCCTAATTAGAATTAAATGGTTTAGAAAATAAATGATTGAATGAATTAATGAAGAAGAATAATAATAATTCATAACAAATTGACTCACAAAAGTGCAGTTCATAAGCATGGACACTAGGTGGCACTGTGACACTACAATTAAGTCATTCATTACCCCAAGGAGAAATATAACTCAGAGGAATTCAGTCATATCTACAAGCTCCAAAATGACAGGAAATCATTAAACTTGAAATTTAATTGCATTTTTTCAAGTGTGAAAATGGCACTCGATCTACCAGACAGAAAAAGAAAGACCTACCTGTGTGTTTTTATTACAAATATAGAAGTACTTCGATGATATTTTCCCCAGTGCGTGCTGTGGGGAGAGATTTTTGATTAAATGGAAAATGTTTTTATTATAGTACCATTAAATATGTATTTATAAAAAGCTCTCAGCAGATTTGCAGCTGGGGTGCAGACCGAATCATGCACCCGAGGCGAGAGATGCCGTGTCAGGATCCCACATCTGACCACTAGTGGTGGTAAAACTGCTGTGTTCAGTGTTCACGGTGTGAAAGAGGCTTCATATACTGTGTAATGTATGGAACAGCTGGGTCGCAACCACTCACACGGACAGAAAATGTGATGATGTCAAGAAGTTCCATTCAGAGTCTCACAAATTTGTCGTGTCGTATGTTTTATTTATTCTTTTTCACATATTTTTTACATCTGTTCCTTCAGTCACTGGGAGAAAAAACAGATTCATATTCTATTAATATTCCACTAAAAGTTCAACCACTCGGTAGTTTCAATTTAGAAATCTGCGGTTTCATCACATACAGCAGATTTCCCTTCTTTCCTTCTTTTTAAATCCTGAAACGCTGGTTCTCCTTTTACACGATTAGATCAGGGGGCTATAAATTTTCATTTCAAGACTTCACGGATGTGTAGTTTTTAAGGCCTTAAAGGGGTTGATCACACGAGAGGTGCGATAGAAAAGCAATTTACACAAATGTATCTTTTTGTGGTTTGAAAATCATGTCAAGATTTTTCGCGACTCCACAAGCAAGCGAATATTTTGTGGCTTAAATGCGTATTTTGCGTGAAAGTCACACGACAATTTGTGATTGATTTGCGAGTAATTTGTGATTGATTTGCGAGTAATTTGTGATTGATTTGCGAGTAATTTGCGATTGATTTACGGATGTTTGCAGACGCTCTTATTCAGAGTGACTTACAATTATCATTTTTATACATCTGAGCAATTGATGGTTAAGGGCCTTGCTCAAGGGCCCAACAGTGGTGATAGTGGGGATTGAACCGCTGACCTTCGGATCAGTAACCCAACACCATAATCCCTAAGCCCTTGGGGCTGGAGGTGCAGTGGTTAGGGTGCTGGGCTCATGATCAGGAGGTCGTGGGTTCAAATCCCCATTGTGCTAAGACCCTTAGGCAAGGTCTTAACCACAAGTGTGCCCCTGTCCACCCAGCGGAGTTACCCTGTGATGGTAACAGGTATCCAGGAGTAGTTGAACTCCTAGTCACTTCACGGTACAGAAACCGGGGATAAGCTCCGACCTGGCTCGGGTGTAAAAGCCTAATAGACTTGCGGATGTTTGGTGAAAAAACAGTGACAGAGGGAGGGAGAGAGAGAGAAAGGTGAGAGAGAGATTGAGACAGAGAGGAAGAGAGAGACAGGAAGAGAGAAAGAGATACAGAAAGAGAGAGTGAAAGGGAGAGATGTAAAGAGTGAGAGAGAGAGAGAGGGAAAGAGAAGGGAAAGAGAGAGAGAGGGGGGAAAGAGAAGGAGAGAGAGAGAGAAAGAGAAGGAGAGAGAGAGAGATTAACCTGTCTGGAGCAGGGATGTGAGTGTGACAGTTAATTGCTTTGGTATCCTTTCATTTCATTCCCTGGGCTTTTCTTCTTTCTCTGATTTTTTCTTCCGGCTCTGCTCGCTCTCTCTGACGTTCTCTCAGCGCTCCCAGGTGGTTGTGGCTGTCAGGACCACTGACGCTCTGTTTCCTTTTAGTCAGTGATGGACAGAGACAGGAGGAATCAAAGGAATGATTTGCCTTTGTGCAACGGAGGAAAAGGGTCGAGATAAAAATACTGAGTTGAAAGAAGAACAAAATTCCTGTGTGTGTGTGTGTGTGTGTGTGTTTATTTGTTTGGATATATATATATATATATATAAGATCTTGAGTCGATTTTCCGTAGAACAGTGCTCGATACGTCGAAGTAGAGCTAAA
>JAOUQZ010000031.1:1798700-1810912 GCA_028564935.1 Neosilurus hyrtlii
CTCTCGTTCTCTTTCTCTCTCTCGTTCTCTCTCTCTCTCTCTGGCTCTCTCTCTTTCTCTGGTTCTTTCTCTCTCTCCCATCTCTCCTCTCTCTCTCTCTCTCTCTTTCTCTCTTTTTCTCTTTTTCAGATTCCCAGTCATCCTGTCCATCGAGAACCACTGTAACGTCCAGCAGCAAAAGAAGATCGCTCAGCACCTGAAGGAGATTTTTAAAGACAAGCTGGATTTGGGAAACATCTTGAATAATGATTCCAAACAGCTGCCCAGTCCCAACAGTTTAAAGGGCAAGATCTTAATTAAGGTGCCATAAAATATACACACACACACTGACCTCTTCATGGCTCAGATCCTCCTGTTTCGCTCTCTGTCACTAATATTTACTTAGAAACTACAGCTTTGGTAAAATATGTAATATACACTCACATGACACAGCAAATCAATTTCAGTGGGCGCGTGTCAGGGAGGGAGGGACAACATATGCTTGTTTCCCTGTCACTTAAAACGATCGCCTGCCAATTTGACATTTATAGGCTTTTCTTGTGGTTGAATGAGCTATTAGAGAATAAAAATGAAAGAAGAGCATCACAGGAGCACGGTTAATAAGAACATAGGTAACTAAAATTGGAGCACTCCACATTTAAATAGATAAAAGAAAAGCCTTGAAAGCCTCATATATTATTCCATGTCATACCATTTATCTGTCAACAAATAAAAAAACCTCTATTCACTCAGTGAAAGCCATCATTAATGTTCATCAGCTGTGAAAGACATATACAGCACACAATGCATCGACTGCTTGAGCCGCCCAAAGTCTACAACAACGTGAATTTAAGTGGATTATTAGAAGCTTTCCAATAACGTAGTCTTACTTTTTACTGTCAGTGCTTAATATTATTATTGATATTAGTCGTAATACTTGATACATTTACATTTATTTAAAATAGTATTTGGAAGACGCCATATCCAGAGTGACTTACAGAAGTGCTTTTGTGTGTGTGTGTGTGTGTGTGCGTGTGTGTGTGTGTGTGTGTGTGTGTATAAAATAGTTCTAACCCAAGTATTTCCCAAAAAGCCAGGTTTATGTGTGTGTGTGTATATATATATATATATATATATATATTGTATGTATATTGTATGTATATGTATATTGTATATATATATATAGGAGTATATTTATAGTAGTAATATTTTTTATATATATAGTAATATTTTTTAAGAGAGGCCTGGGTTCGATTCCTGGGCTCAGGGCCTTTCTGTGTGGAGTTTGCATGTTCTCCCCGTGCTTGTATGGGTTTCCTCCAGGTACCCCGGTTTCCTCCGACAGTCCAAAAACATGCACACTAGGCTGATGTTGTTTGTGAGAGTGTGAATGGTTGTGTGTGTTTTTGCCCTGCAGTGGCCTGGCGAGCTGTTCAGGGCGTACCCCGCCTTTACCCAGAGTCATCTGAGTTGGGCGCCAGCCTCCTTGTGACCTTAATTAGGATTAAGCAGCTTGGAAAATGAATGAGTGAATGATTGTTAAAGAGGGATATTTAATTTATTTATACTTATACGACTTAATCTCCTCTTGGCTATTCTGAAATGTTCTCCACATTGGCTGTAACCAGACATCATCATTAGCAGAACCGGATCCCTGCGACTTCCATCCACTCTGCAAACCAGAAATGGAAAATGAGTCACTTAATGGAGTCCTTAATAATTTACTACATACTTAAATATATGGTTGTGGGAAAGTGCAAAAAAAAGTTGAAGATGCCCTTGAAGTGCTCTTATTCTACTGACAACTTCTTTTTTTTTTGAGGAAATGAAAGATAGAAAGATAGAAGCGGTGATTAGAGGTTTTTATTTATTAAGATGAAGGGATTATCTGGTCTGCCAGTGTAAAATTCCCACGTGCACCTTCAGCACACCCTGTAGCACTTTCTGTCACATGCACAAAGATACATAACTCACGCACCTACAAATCAACAGGGCGACTGGAGCCTATCTCAGCCTACTTTGGGCGATGGCAGTGTACACCCTGAATAGGACTTAAAACCAGAGTCTTCTTGCTAAGATGCGGACGTGCTAACGCACCGTGCCGCCCACGTGCACTACAGTGTTATCTAAATTGAATCGGCCATGATGTCTTTCTGAAACCGTTTGCTTACTCCTGTAAATGTCACCTTGTAAATGTCATTTTGAGGTGAGGGAGAGCACAAACCACTTGTCCTTGACATTTGAACTTGGTATTTCTACTTTCTATGAACCAGTGTTGCCCTGCGATAGCCTGGCGAGCTGTTATCGTGCATGTGCAAGATCGTTCCTCCGGTCATGCAGTCTTATTATAGTTATTATAAACTGATACAGAACCAAAACAAGATGTAAAACAGGTGGATAATAGATACTAAGCCTGTGACCTGGGGTGGTTTCACCACGAAACCTTTCTATACATCCAGAATGAAGTGATAATGGAAAACACACTGATATTCACGAATGAATGAAGAACTTTAACATCAACACAAAGTGTTTGAGAAAGCAAAGAGCACTTACTCTTACTCACTCAATTACTGACTGCTTATTCCTACGAGGGTCACAGGGATGCTGGAGGCTATCTCAGCCAACACTGGGCAAAGGCAGGGTACACCCTGAACAGCTTGCCAGTCCATCGCAGAGCAACACATACACAACCATTTATACTCAAACTTACACTTTTGGTGATTTGGAACAGACAGATAGCCTACTGTGCATGTCTTTGGATCGTGGACTGAAACCAGAGTACCCGAAGGAAACCCACACGGGGAGAATGGGGAGAATGGGGAGAATATGCACTGAAGAACTCTATACTGAAATGCCCTTGATGTGCCCATTACTCGAACCCAGGAAGCCATGCTAACCAGTACACCACCGTGCTGCCCTGAGTGAGAGCAGTATAAAAAATACCTGAGTGTTCAGTGCAAAGTGAACTGTCCTTGATTGGTCTTTAAACCCTGTGGAAATGCAGGGAGTCTCTTGTCCAACTCCCATCTCTGTGCTGAGACAATGAAAGAGACAGTTTATCATTGGGGATGTGGTGTGTGTGCTCTAGGTGAAGTTAATTTGCTCTCCCCGGCGACTGTGAAATCAACACGAAGTGTCTGGGGAGAGTCTGATGATCAGCAGGTGAAAAATGAGCAGCGTCTCCTGCGAGACACAGACAGACCCCCATGCCATAACATGTTTACTCAAACCCAGTGCTAATGAGTGTCTCAGGATGTTCCAAACAAGATTGTTGAATAGACTAACTGCCATTTCTGCTGGACGTTTCTCAGTATTTCAGCAGTGTACTGTATATTTATAGAAGTCTGTATTCATGAATTTCTTTCTGTTCTGATTGCTGATTTATAAATGATTGGTGTGGTTACAGTTTAGATTACTATTACAGACGTCATGTGTCACGCAGTGTAAAAACAACAACAACAACAACAAAATCCCGTGTTTTTAGAGCAATTTTCTTCACTTCAGAGCTTTTTAGAATTGCATTCTTGTCAAAGCTGCACTGGAACGTCTCTGTCTTGCTTTCTGTCTCTCTGCAGGGGAAGCGTCTGCCCCCGTATCTGTCTGCAGACGCCGAGGAGGGCGAGGTTTCAGACGATGATAGTGCAGATGAGATTGAGGATGATTTCAAACTGAAGAACAGCACAGTAAGAACTTTTCTTGAAAAAACTCATACCCAGGTCCTTATTTAGTATCGTTTATATGTGGAAAAAACACACATGCAAAACTTCGTGTTGTGCTTGTTCTATTATAACCACCTTAATTTGGATTTATACTTTACTCATATATGCATGTCATATTTCAATAAAAGGCTGGGTGATATATAAATAAATTATTTTATTGCGATATGACCAATCATGTCCCGATCGCCTCCCTGGTGTGGTGTTTCGGGCATGTCCAACCAGGAAGAGACCTCATGGTTGACCTAGAACATGCTGGAGGGACTGTGTCTCTTGGCTGGTCTGGGAACGGCCCGGACCCCCCCAGGAAGTGCTGGAGGAAGTGGCTGGGGAGAGGGACATCTGGAACCTCACTGCTTAGGCTGTTGCCCCATGACCCGACCCCGGAACAAGCGGAAGAAGATGATAATGATGATAATGATGATGTTGACATTTCACTTAGTAGAACAAGCAAAACGTCATTCGTGGCTGAAGTGCCCTTCAGAAAGGCACCTAAACCCCAACGGCTCTCTGGGTGCCACAATGTGTGGCTGCTTTCTGCTCCGAGTGTGTGTGTTCTCACTGTTTATGTGTGTGTGCTCACTTTGGATGGATTAAATGCAGAGGCCAAATTTCCCTTTGCAGGATTAATACAGCATTCATTCATTCATTTATTAATTTTCTTTCTTTTTTTCAAGTCTGTTTATTAAAGTTTTATCAAAACAAATGCAAACAAGTGGAACAGAAACTGAGCAAAAATAAATAAATAAATAAATAAATAAACAAACAAATAAATAAATAAAAACAATTGTAAAAAAACAAAGATACCATCCTGAAGAAGCACAGTCTGAACCAAACACAATAGAAATAACTATGTACAATATAACATCAAAAGCAGTACCCCAGCAAAGTGTAAGTTTTAAAATAAACAAGTAAATAAATAAATTAATTAATAATAAAACAAATAAATAATACTACCAACAATAATAATAAACAAATAAGAAATTAAGCACGTAGGCTGTATGAAATTCAAAATGGGTAGACATGGCTTCAGAACAACAGTCAAGGAACCATGGGTCAATTCTGTCCTTAAGGAAGTCCAGGAAGGGATTCCACATTTTATAATAGGTCTTTATAAAGCCTCTCAGGAAGTGTTTTATTTTCTCTGATTTCAGAAAATAAAGTACGTCCCGTACCCAGTGTGCAAAGGTGGGAGGGTGTGCATCCTTCCATCTCAGCAATATCAGGCGCCTGGCCAAAAGAGTGGTGAAGGCGACGCAGTCGGCCTCTGCGTTTGACAGCATGAGCGAATCCGAAGGGGCACCAAAAATAGCCACGAATAGGCAAAGGGCAATCTGTTTACCCAGGCACTCAGAAAGGGTTTTAAAAATGAGAGACCAATAATCTGCAAGTTCCGTGCACGGGCATGAGTAGCCGGAGCTAAGTTGCAGCGATTGCACGTCGGACACACGTCTGGGAATCACCTCGACATCTTCTGTTTAGTCCAATGAGTACGGTGAACAATTTTGCACTGCATTAAACCGTGCCTGGCGCAGATGAAAGACATGTGAACTCTTCCCGTAATAAACCGCCAGAGGTCCTCAGAAATATTATCACCAAGATCAAGTTCCCAATCCGTTCTAAGAGGGAGAGAGGAAGAATGCTGTATCTGAGAGATTTTAGTGTACAATATAGAAATGATACCCTTGAAATTTGGTGGACGTACTAAAAGAGTGTCGAAAGGGCTACACGGAGGCATAGAGGGGAACAGAGAAAGCGTTTTACGTAGAAAGTCACAAGTATCTGACAAAAATGGCTTTTTGACAGATCAAATTTAGTACAAAGTTGCTCAAATTAAGAAAAAAATACCATCTGAATAGAGATCTGCAAAAGTTCTAATACCAAAGTTCTGCCAGCCCATAAAGGTTTTATCAAGTAAGGAAGGCTGAAAAGCATGATTGGAGTAAATAGGGGAACTTAAAGAGAACGGTAGCCAACCAAAATGACGATGCAGCTGTAACCAAATCCTCATGGTTGACTTCACAATTTTATTTTTAGTAAATTCTATTGAGGACATGGAAACACCAGAGTAAACCAAAGCTGGCAGAGAGGAGGGTCGACATGACAAGGATTCGAGAGCGCACCAAGATGGGGCATCAGCACCGGGATCTTCATACAACCAATGAACAATCGGACGAATATTAGCAGCCCAATAGTATGCAGGAAAATTTGGCGCAGCCATACCGCCAAGGTGTCTAGGGCGCTGCAAAATAGTTTTCGCAATCGTGGGGGCTCTGCTGTTCCAAATAAAAGAGAACACAAGGGAATCGAGTCTGCGGGAAAATGACTTCGGGACGAATACTGGAACACATTGAAATAAATAAGTAAATTTAGGGAGAATGTTCATTTGCACTGAATTAATACGACCGGCGGTGAAAGAGGCAAAGACATCTAACGTTTGAGATCGAGCTCTGTCTGAGCAATTAAGGGAAGAAGGTTAGCTGAGAGAAACTTAGAAAACCTATCTGGGACACAGACGCCCAAATACACAAACCTATTAGTCACCCTTAAAGGAAGAGAAGCAAACGAAAATTGGCGGGCGGCGTCATTAACGGGAAACAGCTCACTTTTCTGTAAATTCAATTTGCAGCCTGAGAGGTCATGATGAATCGGTCCAGAATGCGAAAAACGTGTGGTAGAGATTTGGCAGGATCCGAAATATACAACATACAGCCCCTCCCTGACAATACCTGAAATATGTGTGTTATGACTAAGTGCGAGGGACAGAGGCTCAATGGCTACAGCGAAGAGTAGAGGCGAGAGGGGGCAGCCCTGTCTCGTACCACGGCTTACTTGGAAATAACTGGATGAAATATTGTTAGTGCGAAATGAAGCCATCGGAGACTCTTACAGAAGCCTAATCCAGGACATAAACTTCTCCCCAAATCCAAACTTCTCAAGAGTATAAAATAGGAACCTCCATTCCACCCTTTTCGGCATCAAGAGAGACTATTAGCTCAGGTATGGAGGGGTCCGGAGTGTTGTATATTATATTGAATTAACCTGCCTTTTATAAAACCAGTCTGGTCGACAGAGATGATGGTAGGGAGAACTCTCTCTAGGCGACAAGCAAGAACTTTTGCAAGAATTTTAACGTCGGCGTTCAACAAAGAAATTGGGCGGTAGAAGCCGCAGCAGTGAGGGTCCTTATTCTTTTTGAGAAGAAGTGAAATTTGAGCTTCACGTAATGTCCTGGGTAGAACGCCTGAATCAAAAGATTTATTAAACATATTCGATAAAAGAGGTGAAAGCGTCGCAGAAAACTTTTTAAAGAATTCTACAGAAAAGCCGTCTGGACCAGGACTTTTGCCGCTCCGCATGGCTGCAATCGCATCGCTAACCTCACTCAAACTAATCGGAGCGTCAAGGGTTGCAACTAAATCAGCAGCCACCCTAGGAAAGGGGAAATTTTTGAAAAAGCTAAGCAGGTCCTCATGACAGGGATTTTGCTCAGAAGTGTATAAAGACACGTAATAATTTCCAAAAGCATTATTAATTTCGAGGGGGGTCACGAATCAAACCTCTACTTGTGCTGATTTCTGGGATGAAACGCGAAGCAGAAGTTGGTGAGCTAGGAGTCTACGGGATTTCTCACCATGTTCATAAGTATACCTGGACTTAATGAGTGCATCAACTGCATCTGAAGCGGAAAGGGTGTGAAACTCCGCTTTCAGAAGAAGTATCTGTTTATAAAGCGTGGGAGAAGAGGAGCTAACATATTCTCTCTTCGAGAATGGAAGAGCGCTCTCGTTTCTCGAAGGCGACACGAGAGATCAACTGACCCCTTATCTAGGCCTTGAAAGTTTCCCACAAGGTACTATGGTTTATATCGGGGGTGGAATTGGTATCAATAAAAAAATCTATTTGAGCAGAGATAAATTTAATATGATTGATATCAGATAGAGAGCGAATGTTTAACCTCCAAGGTGGGCGACTGGCATGGTTATTTGGAAGTTTCATGGCGAGTAGAAGAGGTGAGTGGCCAAAAATAACCCTAGTGTGATAACCGCAGCCCAAAATGGCCGACAACAATTTCCTGTCAACAAGGAAATAATCTATACGGGAAAAAGTGCGGTGGACCGGGGATAAGAACGAGTAGTTGCGTATATTTGGGTTGAGACTTCGCCATACGTCCAACATACCATAGTCACACAAAAATCTAATTATCACCTTTTCAGCCTTAGAGTTAGCAACTGCCCTATTGGAGGAAGTGTCTAGATCACGAAGACAACAATTCAGATCGTCACCCAATATCAGATGGTGAGAGTTAACACTGGGGAGGGAGGAAATAAAATTCATGTCATTAATGTCCCAATAGCATAGCGCTCGTTTCGGTCTGTGATAATGCTGGATAAAATTAATGGAATAGAGCGATGGACGAGGATGGCAACGCCCCTTGCCTTAAATGTTGAATGAAAGGATTGAGAGACCCAATTCATACGTAGCCTGTTGCGACCAGCTAGGTTCAAATGTGTTTCTTGGATGAATGCGATATGTACACTAAGGCCATCAAGGTTGGAGAGGACTCTATAAAGCTTCGCGGACTTCTCCAAGCCCCTAACATTTCAACTAGCAAATGTAACTGGCCCACCCGCAGAGCAGAAAGACAAACTACCACCAACTAACGCCATAACAAAGAAAAAATGAATGAAATATCAAGCACAGCCACATTAAAGTGTCATCACACAGCCCCTTCACAAGCTTACATGTAAGAAGAAACAACACTTTTTTACAAAATTATTTAGGCCTGCTGGGGATCACTGAAAGACTGTTCCACCTTTCCCGGTAAAGTGATGCGGAGCCTCGCGGCGTAACAAAAACCAAAACGCGTACCTGGAATGTCACAAAGCCGTCTCCTCACGTCGCTGAAAGTGAGGTCGGAGAAGATGTGAATAGGCCAACCGTTATAGGAGAGAGACCTCATCTGGCGTGCTCGGCGAAAGATGGGCTTGAGGGTGTGGAAGTAGTGGACTCTGATAATAAACGGTCTCGGTGGTAGATTCGGCCTCGGCTTCGCTTGCAGTGACCTGTGTGTGGTGATGGCATCCTTGTTCGGGTTGTGTGGTCTTTGTTTTCCTGCATGTGTTTTATGCATGTTGTTTTCAGAGATGGGGCGGCTCCCACCGGCACCGGCTCCTCCCACTCCTGCACACCGCCTCCGGCAATCACCGTCAGCATTTAAACCCAGCGAGGAGGCGTCTCCGGTGCCAGAGTATTCTTGCCTACGCATGCCTCCTCGAGCCCCAGCGCTTCCACCCCTCAGTGCTTCCACCCTACCTCTGCGACAAGGAAGACTTTCTCTTCTGGACCACTCGCTCAGCGCTTCCGCCCCAGCTCTGTGACACGGGATACGCTCTCTTCCGGATTACTCAACCAGCGAGCTCACCCCTCTATGTCCCTGATTCCCCCCACTCTCCGAGTTCTGTTTAATAAATATTTTAACTTCCCTTGTGTTTCCGGGTATGCTTTTGGGTCCTGGTAGTTCAATGAGGTTCAAACCATAACACTGTGGGCCCTGTCGAGTAAGGGCCTTTCTTTTAGACGCTGTACGTCCTGCAGGATATTAGACACGAACTCAGAAGGCGCCGTGCCTTCAAGCCCTTCCGTTATGACAACTAACCTGATGTTGTTTCTCTGAGACCTACTTTCGAGGTCCTCACATTTAGCCTGAAGAACAACAATGTCAGACCGAAGCTTATTAACTATCGTCTCCAGAGCAGAAACAGAGTCACTTGTTGCTGTTGCAGATATTTCCACCTCTTTTAAACGGTCACCTTGTTCGTCAAGGGACAGCGATGTCAGCTTGTACCCCACTGACGGCCATTTCAATTTTAGTACAAATATCGCTCTTCAAGGAGTCCAGAGCTTCAGTAAACATTCCACCACCCGGTCTTTCTGTGAGGCGGACGTGCTAACCACTGTGTCACCGTGCCGCCCTTAATACAGTATTTCAAAATCATTTCAATGTTCTCATGTGAAATGACTCTTCATGCAGCTTCACTCAAGCCCTCATCTGACTCTTAATGACTCACCGGGAAATGGTTTTGTTTTCCAAATGTTTTTGTTTCCTGTATTTTTCTCTCCTTCATCTCCCTCTCGTGCCTGTAGTCAGAAACGTCGGATGGATTTTGTCTCCGTGCTCTGTTTGGATCTCTCTAAAGATTCCACATAATCTTTAAACTTCATTTCTCAGGACAGATTCTCGAAATCTGTCTCATCTGTCTAAAACTACTTTGTACCTCATCACACTTCCGTCTCACCACCATCATTGAGTATACCGTCAATCATCTCGGCCTCACCGCTCCGGATCAGTCACGACTGTAAACTGTTTCCTTGTCAAGTTGAGTCATAATTCGGCAGTTTCTGACAGAAACGTCTCCGGTGTTTATTTATTCAGTCCCGTATGGCAATTTATTTTTGCTTTTTTGTTATATGTTCAGCCCCCTCCAAAAGTATTGGAACAACAAGGTCAATTCATTTTTTTTCCAGTGCATTTAAAACATTCATGCATGACATCAAAAGATAAATACGAGATCAGAGTTTCCATTGTATAGATATGTTAAATAAACAACATAGAACGGAACACTGTTTTTTTGTTTCAAACCACCCAGTATTTCAACTGAGCTAAAGTACTGAAACATGCCAAGCAGCAGGTGGTTTTTGTTAACCAGGGGAGTGATATGAGATAATAAGAATGATTGTGGAATTATTACGTAACCCTGGATATCTGCTGTTTGGCTTTGACCTATGAACTCAAAAATTTTATTTAAGAAGGAAAGAACATCATAACACAAGAGAGCTGTCCATGGGAGAATAGTATGGCACTCTTTGTTTAATTTTACCCACAAAAGTTTTCAGTGCACCGCAAAAAATTAACCGGCCTTGCTGTTGTCGCGGTGCAGAGGAGAAGGTTCCAATTCAAAGATAGATGTTTATTTTGTCCAAGAAGAATGCATCACAGGATCAGTCATCCACCCAAGTTGATCTTCAGATAAATTTAAGTATTCAAGTGTGGCGTAGTTACCAATTTCTCATGAGTAAAAGTGAATGCCCACGTTGGTGTGTGCATGTGGCGCGATCACAAGTCTGATACTCAAGTGGCACCTCTGGATATAAAACGCCTGGTAAAAAAAGGTTACATTTTTTGAAAAGTGAAGGTGCCATGACTGCCACAAGCAAGCAGAGACCAGGCCCTGGGCATGCTGAGTGCCGGAATGACCGCTGCGAGGGTAGCATCACACTTTGGCGTGCATTGTACTTTTCTACACCTTCAAACACGCCACAGACAGACGGGAACCACCCGAGACCGACCGAGATCCGGCCAGCCACCTGTCACTACACGTGCATTAGAGCGTCGTATCCGGGTGATGCATCTGAAGAACCGTTTCCGTCCAGCAACACTGACGGGGGCTGAGGTTCCTGGTACTCGCAGTAACCACATCAGTGCTCGTACACTGCGCAGAAGGCTCAGGGAAGAAGGTGTCCAGTCGTTCAGAGCACATGTTGGTATGGTCCTAACAGAACACAGAAATGTGTTTTTACTCTCCACTGTCCGGGTCTGAAACGTCTATTCTTGATTGGAATATTATTTAACGGATTTGGTTAAACATAATAAGGACAGTTGGGGGTTTGGTGCTCACGGCACAGCCATGAATGTTGAGGAAGGGAAGGTGCAGCTCACTCCCCCGCCACCACACATAATTGCTGCTGGTTAGGGACTTGAACCAGCGACCTTTTGGTTCCAAATCCGCTTCTCTAGCCATGAGTAGCTTGTACTTTCAGGTACTTTCCTGCCATCATTACTTCCTGGTATGACTTTCTTCTGATACCATCTTGCCTGATCTTTTCAGCTTGTTTTCTATGTTTGGACTTGTGCTTGGTGTATAATACAGTCTGAATGAGAGTCTATAATTATATGTGAGAATTTATATGTTTAATATGTTTGATATATATTTTACTGCTTGATTATGATCTGTTTCTTAATACTTGATTACACAACTTGTAATTGCAGGGTCAGGTTGCCCTCACACTCTTCCAAAACTTTTGGAGCGGACTGTATATAAATATATATTTATTGTGCTTATTTGAGTCCAGCCGACTCCCTACTGGATATAATAGAAGAAATGTATAATGAAGAAATCTAGCATTTTTATTATTGTCGTAGACAGGAAATTTGATCATTTTCTAAAATATCCGTACCATTCATTCTCTAAGCCGCTGGCGCCCATCTGAGCGGACTCTGTCCGAGGGCAGGGTACACCCTGGATGGCTCGCCAGGCCATTACAGTTTCCTGAAACATATAAGATTAATTCAGTAAGTGTGTCACGCTCATGTATTTTGGGTGGATTCCAGATGGCACTAAGAGCTATTTATTTGTTTAAGGAACAACATTATCACATGACGTCCGCCTCACAGCAAGAAGGTCCTGGGTTCGATTCCCAGCTCGGGCGTTTCTGTGTGAAGTTTGCATGTTCTCC
>JAOUQZ010000031.1:1834472-1846306 GCA_028564935.1 Neosilurus hyrtlii
ATCACCAGCCAATCATGGGTGTCTGTGAGCTCATTCGTACGAGGGGGCAGATAGCGCTTTCCCTCCGAGTGTGTTAGACCAGCCCCAAATACGCATGCGCAGCAGTTCGAAAAGAGGCAGGCGGTAGCATCGCATATCACGGAGGGGGCGTGTGCTTGCTTGCACCCCTCCCTGGTTGGTGGTGGTCGTGTGAGAGGGAAGGCAAAAAAGTTGATGGGTGGGAATTGGAAATGACTAAATTAGGGAAAAAAAGGGGGAAAATCCGATAAAAAAAATAAATAAATACATACATACATACATAAATATTGGATAATGGGCAATTATATAAATGAAATGTATACCCTTTCAATTTTATTCTCCAAACCTGTGTGATGTTTTCGTATTTGTGTGTGTGTGTGTGTGTGTGTGTGTGTGTGTGTGTGTGTGCATACGCATACATTGCATATTATCCACCCCATGTTTAATTAGTATAAATAATCTATGCTTTGTGTTCTTGCCCTCAGGGTCGTCAGTTACGTGGTTTCCGGGGTCTGTTTAGTAAGGGCTCCAAGTGCTCTGTGGACACACAGATTCTACCACGTAAACGCTCTTTGAGTAACCACCTGCTGCGCAGGACGGCAAGTGCCCCTGCCAAGGGACGCAAGAAGACCAAAATGGTACTGACCGACACCGCATTGGACAAGGAGGAAAGCAGCACTGGGGATGTCAAGCAACAATCTATCGATAAGAGAATGGGTCCCAGAATGGGCCTTCAGCAAAGACCAGCCTCCATGCCTCTGGATAGGCTCCTACAAGGCCAGCTTACAGTATCCTCCTCTGAACAAGACGGACCCGACACTGGTTGCGGCACTATAATTGGTGAGCTTCCTAACCAATTTCCAGGCAGTCACTTACAAATTTATCAATGAATGATTATTTAAAAAAATATATGCTTTTATGCATGTACTCAGTTGTGACAGGGATGCTAAACCTATATCTAAAAGGAGGCAGCATGGATGCAGGTTTTTACTACAGCCAAGCAGGAGTTACAACTGATAATTGATCAATTCACTGAAAGGTCATTTATTTATTAGGGTTGTTGGGAGGCAGAAGCCCATCCCAATGGTTGCCCAGAACAGCTCACCAGACCATTGCAGGGCCAGCACATACACATAACCATTTCAAACTCCCATGCATACCTCGGGGCAGTCAGGAATATTTGGCTCCAATTCCTAACAAACACGTTCAAAATGACCTGATTAAAGTATGTAAGGACTCTCAGTCACTATGTAAATGAAAAAGTATGTGGTCTGTATTTTGGCTGTTCCAGTTCTTTTTCCAAGCCTGTTTGTTTCCTGATTACTCTGATTAATTGATTACTTTTGTGCCTTTTTCATACTGTTTGCTTGTCATCTGATTTTTAGAGATAGAGAGGGCAAACCATGAAATCGGGCACATTCTCAGTACATGACTGGGCACAGTATCTTCCCTGGCCGAGTATGCCCAAAACTTCCTCTATCACTTGGCCACCCTTTGATCTGTTCCCTTACTATGCTAATCCCACTGACTCACCACTGACTCACCTGTGGTGCGCTATTGAGATAAGACTATAAGAATATAGTGGAAAAGGAATAAGTGGCTGATAAAATTAAACAGTGAGCTGATGGTTATACCCAGGGGAGCCGATCTGGATGGTGACCAAGAAACTGTCGAATGCACAAGACTGCACCAATCTAAACCCTAGATACATTGCTTCTACAAGGTGGTCAGGTGGATCAATGAGCTGACCTAGAGTCTTGACCTCCCATGCCACAGTTGGATCTCTCCTGCTTTACATACATTCTGCATCGAGCTTGTCATCTCCAGTCCCCTAGCTATTTTTAAGTCATTCCTAACTCCTGCAGCACAGAAAGGAGGCTGGATTATTTACTGGACTGGGAGGGCTGTGATTCGGAGGAGCAGTGCTGGGTCCCTGCACATGAGACCCATCGTCCTTGAAGATTTCCAGGCCACACACTCTGAGAAACCTGATCCTCATTCCTCTGACACCCATAGAAATTAATTACTCTCAGTGCGAGCTCCTTGGGGAGGCGCCCGTAATTTCAGCTTCTGAATTTGTTCAGGGTCCTGATTTCCATGAATTTCCCCTGATTCTGTCTTCAAGCCCACAGCACATAAGGACTCTCAGTTACTCTCATACATTCTGAAAAAAACACTTTGTGATACATTTGTTCCCATTTGTTTGCCAAGCATGTTTACTGTTTTACATCTACCATGGTTCCTTTATTGGTTACTGATCATTGCTCTGCCTTGTTCATGTTGTCTACATAGCATCCTTTTCAGAACCTGATCTGACACTCCACACCTACTGTAGACTCACCCAATGCCAATTCCCTTCATATTTTTGATGAATTTATCACACATTTAAAAGATCGACATAAACTGTTGTAATAAACGAAATGGCATTTACACTTTCGTGTTCTAGTGGGGCAGCACCCCAGGTCATGTGCCTCAACCTGGTGGATGAGTACCTAAAAAGAGAGAGATTAAAAAGAATGTAGTGCCAACACTACTTTTACATTTAAAAGTTTAGTGCAGGCAATGGTTGCTGCCAAACTAGTCAAAGAAAATAGAAAGTTTATTACAACTGATGAGCGTTTTTCCTTTGCACTTGCAACATTTTGTGTCAAATGTGATATTTCATATAGATCTACATTTTCTTCCACATATTAATTTTTTACAGTCATTTTATTGCTCAATGCTAGCACATACTTTGAAGACAGGAATGCTTTTCCTCCTCAATACTTTAACTTGCTTTTGTCTTGTTCTTTCTTTACTATTGTTCCTCTTTATAGTAAAAAACTGACTAGGATATCCAGCAGGTAATCCTCCAACCTTATTCTGGTTACCTCATCCAAAACATCTGTATTACAGCTTTTTACAACTTTTTGATGTATTTTTTTATTTAAAGAAATTCTTGTTGTGTTGTCCAAATTTGTTATTTTGGAAACATGATGAAAATGAGCAGAAGAAGAATGGATGTTGTCTACATAATCATTCTCAAGTCCTTCTCTCACGGTCTTACATGGTGATGCATTCCATTTGTCCTTGTGAACAGAGTGGATTGTATTGGCTTTGGTGTTAAAGTTTGACATTAATCAATGTTGGTTGCTCAAACTTTTTTCTTTATCTTCCACAGATTTGTTTTTGGAGAAGCCAAGGTCTGCTTCTGTGGATCTCCGCACTGAAATCTGTAAAGTCCCTGATGATAATACCCACCATACACCACAGATCCAGCAAAGAACTACTAAGCATGTAGAAACAGATCAAACATCTTATCTTGTTATAGGAGGATGTGGTGAAACTTGCACTGATGTTCTTGCAGAACCCCTTGGACATAATTTGACCATGCATACCAAAGCTCCTTCCCAAAGGTCTACAGAAGGTCAATCAGGATGTATGGATCAATTCGAGTGTCGTGGTAGATTACAGACTGAGATCCACCAAAGAGAAGCTCCTGCGAGTAACAAAACATCGAAAGCAGCTTCACATTGTTTCTCTTCCTCTTCAGATGCCAATGTCATATCTCCCTCTTTACGCATGTTGCAGCCTAACCAGCAGGATCTGAAGTCACTACAGGACAGTGCTCTTTCTCACCTTATTGATGCTGTATCCCTAGGCAATGAGTACGATACATGTGGGTCCATATCAGCTCTTATTGGTCAGTTTGAAGTTACCGCTGAACAGAATAACTTAAATCTGTCTGCTGTGTCCCAACCCTCACAACTTTCTGTTCCACCAACGAACAACCAACTATTCAGCAGCCCACAAAAACTGACCCAGGACTTCTCACCAGAAGCCCAACAGTCTGCTGAAAAAAATCTCCCTTGTAGTCCTGAGACCACCGAGTCATCTGTCTACACAATTCTGGATGAGCAAGTGATTTCTCCTGTTTCGTTATATGACATTCCTGATCAGACTGTCTGCAAAAACCTAAAGGACTTAGAGTGTATGTCTCCAGCTGGCAGCAGTGCTCCCCCCCTTACCAAGATAACTTTTAAAAGAACAGTAGAGAAGAATGGTAGATGGGAATCTTACAGAGATAAAAGCTACAAGCCTCAGTACCACTCACCTGTGGCTTCAGAAAGTTGGGAATATGAATGTTACAAGGACACCTCAATAAACAGCACAGCCTCAGAGCGTTTTCTTATCTGTCATGACTCTGCTAGCAGTAGTTTGATGGAGGTAGAGGTCAATGTGGATGGAGAACCATTGGATACAACTTTGACTCCAGAACCATCACACCATGATGGTTCAAATGTACAGAATCCTCATTATTTACTCCCGTCAGACAGCAAGCCTTCATATAAACCCACTGAATCATCATTGTTTTATACTTCATCCCTCAACAATTCTTTTGTCTCCAGCAGTCTCCAGCATGACTACCCGATCAGTCAACCCCTGGCAGAGCAGTGTAACATAAGTAATGCTACCGTATCAGAACATCACAAACCTGGTAGATACAATGGTATCACTTATAGCAACATGCACTTTGAGCCGAGGGACAGAAATGGTATGAATCGCAAAACACAGCACTTCCAGAATGGGTTTTCTTCTTCAGAATGTCTTTTAAGGACTCAAAACATCAACTCCCAACCACATAAAGACTCCTACATTCCTGGGACCGATTGTGATATGATCTTTAGCTCTGTGGAATATAGAGATACCTTTGTTCCATCAACGCAATATTCTAAATCCTTGCAACAAAACCAGCCTTTGAATCAAACCAATTCTGAGATATACAAAGGGATCTATCTTGTCGGCTCTCCGGTCTCAAAAGCTCCAAGTCCTTGTAAGACTAAGAGCTTGGGTGATTTAACATCTGAGGATATCTCATGCAACTTCCAGAGCAAATACAAGGTCATCAGTCGTAGCTTCATCACTCCAGCCATGAGAGATCAGAAAAGGAAGTGTGGCCGAACCAATCAGCCACAGGCTTCAGACCCCTTGACAGAACAGCTTCGTAAACTGGTGACTCTAGATGAGACGGACCCCCACTCCATTCCTTCTCAATTGCAACCAACCCCAAAATCTCTCTCAGTGTTGCCAGCAGTACCAGTGAATTCTGTTTCCATACAGGACTCAAATAGCCCTCCGCCATTCCTCTCACGGAGGCTTTCATCACGTAGTCAGAGTCGTGTACGTCACATAGCAAATCGTGCCCGTGAAAGGCAGCAAGAGGCACTGAAATCACCACCTGAAGGGGGTACTTCTGATGTGGTTCTCCGCAATAAAGCAGTTTCTTCTCAAAATCCCCTCATCAATAGGCATTCTACTGGCTCGTATATTGCAGGGTATTTGGAGCAGGTAGGGCTAAAGAATCGTGGCCTGCCTGAGGGATCCTGCAAGACAATGTACTATGGCTTCCACGATCAGTGCTATGCTGATGACTCTGTGATTCCTCATAATAACTGTCCTCCTTCTGAGCCTGAGGTGTACTTCCTTCTAAGACTTTGAATTATCTTCTCATTTGGCTGTACTTGTGCTTTTAGAATACATAATACCAGCTCCTTTTGAGTGAAAGATAGTGTACTCTTAAGCACAAGTACGGATATTAAAACATATTTAAATCAAGGCTTCCAGTATTGTGTAAATATCCTGGACTAGCAACTTCCTGTCTTAGATGCACTGCACCAGTCAAGCTTTTAAATGTTGTTTGCAATGTGTATTGTAGAAATACCAAGTTTAATGATGGTTGTCTTTTGTTTGTCACTTTTAAAATGGTTATTAACTAATTTGAGGGGCTTCCATTTGTTCACATTTCTTGTATCAATTTTTGTTGTTTGTCGATGGTGTTTGTATATACGTGCATTGTCATTTGATAAATGTTCCCCTACTGACGGCTCTATGGGTTTTAGATTTGATAACAATACTGTATGTGGTGTTACAGCATGTGAACTATGGACATATTCAGCATGACTATGCACAGATAATAGGTAGATGTGTCTGTGCCCTGTTTACGTGAAGCTGTTTACTTTTTTTTTCCCACATGATCAGAGTTTAACACAAGAACAGATACCTACCAGCTGGTATTTCTTAATCTTTCTTTTAGGAATGAATACACTGAATAATACTTTACTTTAGTTTTAAGGAAAGAACTCTGAGAGGTTAAAGCTTTTATTTTTGTAATTGTTTTGATACAGATAGCAAAAAAAAAAGAAAAAAAAGACACTTGATGGTCTGATTATTTTCTTTCCTTTAAAAATGAAGCATTTCATTTCACCGTAGCCTGGGGCAGTTTCAGGTATGGATTTTTAATTGAACAAGTTCCGTTTTTAAATTTCTGTGTTAAAGGGCATTCGATTTTTACTTTTGCTCATAAAATGCTCCTGAACATTTTCTTACAAATGCAATAAAATACTGTTTTGTCATTAGCATGCTTCGAATCAATGGAATTTGCATGGTTGATTTTAATGATGGACATTGTCACTAAAAAAGCTTTACAGAATGTACTTTTTGATCCATAATGCACAAATCAGCAGTGACAGTCACAAGGAACATTCCTGATGTGATATGAGGATAACACCATAATTGGAACCAGTATAAAATGGAGTACATCTTTTCCTGGGTAACACTGGATAGAGGAATTATACAGGACACAGGTGTGGACAGCTAAAGACAAATAATACTATGTGTGCTGTAAACGTGATCAGTAGTAAAGGAGTCTAAGGATGAGCACAGGACTGTGGTTATGAATACAGCAGAAGTTTTTTGGTACAAATCTACAGCAGCAAATCAAATTAAAACCAATGGTATATATAACCCATATTAATAAAGAGTTAAGGTTTGTGGTTTTATAAAAGTACAATGATGTAGTAGACATGTAGAAGAAAATGTGAGGCAATTCTCCGCAATATAAAGCAAGCAACAGTTCAGGTAATTGGCAAAAGATTACAGTGAAATGCAAGGAAAGCCTTCCAAACCTTTCTGTTACACTAAAAATATTTGTATTGTCATCATCAGGTGTGTTTTACTTAACACCACCCCCACCCCACTTTTCAGAATACAGTGGCACCCCTGTGTGATGATTTAGTACACCCTTTTTTTTTCATGAAGAAGACATATAGAGTGTATGAAAGCTTTTATTAGCTTTGCATTTCATTTACCTTTAAATAGATTAATTAGTAAATATATACATTGAGTAGTGATTAGTTTGGCGGAGTCTCCTGTCAGAAGGGCCTTCGACTCCCGCCTCCGGCAGAGCTACCACCACATCCCAATGGAGGCCGGGGACATAGAGTCCGAATGGGCCTTGTTCCGTGTCTCCATTATTGAGGCGGCAGCCCAGAGCTGTAGCCGGAAGGTCATCGTCGTGGAGGCAACCCCCGAACCAGGTGGTGAACACCTGCAGTGAGGTGGGCTGTCAAGCTGAAGAAGGAGGCTAATCAGGTCCTTTTGGCCTGTGTGACTCCTGAGGCAGCGGACAGGTACCAACAGGCCAAACGTGCTGTCGTCGATGCAAAATCTCGGGTGAGGGAGGAGTTCGGTGAGGGCCTGGAAAAAAGACTATTAGTTGGCCTCGAAAAGTTTTGGACCACCATCCGGCGCCTCAGGAGGGGGAAGCAATACTCCACAAACACTGTTTACAGTGGAAGTGGGGGAGCTGCTCACCTGAACTGGGGATGTTGTCGGGAGGTGGAAGGAATACTTTGAGGACCTCCTTAATCCTACCAACACGCCCTCTGTGGAAGAGGAAGAGCCTGGGGGGTCAGAGGGGGGTTTGCCTATCACTGGGGCTGAGGTCACTGAGGTGGTTAAATAGCTGTCTTGGTTGACACGTCTCTACAACATCGTGTGGTCATCGGGTGCCGTACCTCTGGATTGGCAAACCAGGGTGGTAGTTCCCCTTTTTAAAAAGGGGGACCGGAGGGTGTGTTCCAAGTATCATGGACTTACACTCCTCAGCCTACCCGGGTAAGTCTATACAGGAGTACTGGAGAGGAGGATCCAGCCAATAGTTGAACCTCGGATTCAGGAGGAACAGTGTGGTTTTCGTTCCAGCCGCAGCACTCTTGACCAGCTCTACACACTCTACAGGATCCTGGAGGGGGCATGGGAGTTTGCCCATCCAGTCCAGATGTGCTTTGTGGACTTGGAGAAGGCTTTCGACTGGGTCCCTCGGGCTATCTTGTGGGGTGTGTTCCGATATTATGGAATACCAGACCCGTTGCTACGGGCTGTTCGGTCTCTGTATTGCCGGAGCCGGAGCTTGGTCCGCATTGGTAACAACATGTTAAATTTGTTTCCAGTGGGGGTTGGACTCCGCCAAAGCTGCCCTTTGTCACCAGTTCTATTCATCAGCACCTCCAAGTCTGAGGCCATGGTTCTCAGTCGCAAAAGGGTGGAATGCACTCTCCAGGTCTGGAATGAGGTCTTGCCCCAAGTGGGGGAGTTCAACTATCTCGGGGTCTTGTTCACGAGTGAGGGAAGAATAGAGCGGGAGATTGACAGGCGGATCAGTGCAGCCTCGGCTGTAAAGCGGAGCTTGTACCGGTCCGTTGTGGTGAAGAGGAAGCTGAGCCAGAAGGCAAAGCTCTCAATTTACCAGTCAATTTACATTCCTACCCTCACCTATGGTCACGAGCTTTGGGTAGTGAAAGAACGAGATTGTGAATACAAGCAGCTGAAATGAGCTTCCTTCACCTTGTGGCAGGTCTCTCTCTTAGAGATAGGGTGAGAAGTTCTGTCATCCGGGAGGAGCTCGGAGTAAACCCAATGTTCCTCCGTGTTAAGAGGAGCCAGTTGAGGTGGCTCGGGCATCTGATTAGAATGCCTCCTGAACGCCTTGCTGATGTGGTGTTTCGGGCATGTCCTACCAGGAAAAGACCCCGGGGTCGACCCAGAACCCGCTGGAGGGACTACATCTCTCAGCTGGCCCGGGAACGCCTTGGCGTCCCCCCGGAAGAGCTGGAGGAAGTGGCTAGGGAGAGGGACGTCTGGACCTCACTGCTTAGGCTGCTGCCCCCGCGACCCGACCCCGGAACAAGCGGAAGCAGCAGAAGAAGATGAATAAATGAATGAATGAATGAGTAGTGATTAGCACATCTACCTCAGAGCAACAATATCCTAGGATTGCATCTTGGGCTCGGTGAAGGTGTTTCTGTGTAAAGTTTGCACGTTCTTCCTGTGCGTGCATGGGTTTTTTTCTGTGTACTCTGGTTTATCCCACAGTTCAAAGACATGCACATTAGGCTAATTGGCAGTTTCAAATTGCCCCTAGGTGTACGTGTGAATGTTTGTGTGTCCACAGGCCCTATGATGGCTTGACGAGCCGTTCAGGTTGTACCTCACTTTCACCCAGAGTTGGCTGACCCTAGTAGGATAAAGGGCCTTGAAATCATAGACCGCTCTCCAAATCCCTCTGCATCACCACTCAGGTGTGTGTAAATTGCTAATTGTTGATCCAGTTATCTCTAATTCTTGGACCCAGGAGAAGATGTGATTTGAAGCATGTTGAGGAACATTTTTTTTAATCTCTTAGGACTTTATGGGATTAGAAATAGTTACAGAAAGGCAGCCAGGGGAAGGCAGAGCAGTAAAGCTTCACCATATCCCATGACTGCTGTTGTCCTTTTTCCCTGCCTGACCCTGCTAGCATTATTAATATGGATAGTGTGTGAGGTGAAGGTGGGGACATCTCAGCAGGAGAGGTGTGTGTACCTGGACCGTGCACAACACCTTGACTCTGTGGGTCTCTCTCAGGATGGAGATGTGGTCATCGGGGTACTTATTAATTTCTATGTGCTGCCATTGTCTATTGACACAAGCTTCAACAAAGAACCGTACCTGAAGTCCTGCTCAGAGTGAGTTGTTGCCTTGGATTCTTTTTCTGATGTCTTCTCAAATGTGCATAAAAAAATGTACCGGTGTAACTTTTCACAAGTGGACCTGTACACTAATATCCTTTTTCCCTCCCAATCCATAATCACAATAATTCGACTTTAATTTTAATGTGTATTCTGGTGTCTACTTGCCTTTAAAGGACATTATTTGTATCTGTTTAAGGTAAATGTGTTGTTTTAAATCTCTGTAATGTAGTGCACATCATTGTTAGTGCATTACTATAAATAATACTCCAGCCTTCCATGCAGTGACGCTTTCAAACATAGAGGAATACCCAGCTCTCTTTCGCGTGTACAGTTTGCTTAAGCAGTCTGTCAATACTAACAGCTGCAGATATGTAATACTGTAATACATATTGTACACTGTAATTTTAGTTCAGGTTCATCACAGCACAACCCCAGCATACTGTATTTAAGATTACAGACTTTACCAATATCAGAATAATAGATTTCAAAGGTGTGAATTGCTTATGTTTCATTTAATGAGATATACAGTACTGTGCAAAAGTCTAGGCACCTTATTTTTTCTTTATTTAATTACTTTTTGTATAAATATTGGTACAGATTAGCAAATTAGTACAAAAACATTTTAGATTTTAAAATCAGTTATTTTCAAGCACAAAATGTAAAAAACAAACAGTATGTCGATAATGAAACCAGCGTATTACATAAGAGAGCACTTTTCAGACAAAAACATAATGAAGGCTGTCGGGATTTACATGCAAAAAAAAAAACAAAACAAAAAAAACAAAGCAAAGGGTCATTACTCCAGATATTGACTTTGATTCATTTATTATGGTTTATTGTGCTTTCTAGCGTTTGTTTAGGTCAGATTGAATTTATTTTTGCATATGTAAATATAAGGCATCTTTGTTCGACAGCATTTTTTTCATGTGCCTAAAACCTGAAGCAATCTGAGTTATTATTTTTTATTATTTTTTTTTTTACTTTTATAGCCTGGGATGGACAAGCTCCTTCTTACATTACTAACATGATACAACCTCAGACTCCTACTTTTGTGTTTCACAGTCATTGGGGCTGTAAGTGGGTCCTCACACTCACTTTAAGAATGGAAGATATTGAGCAGTGATGGCTCAGTCGTCAAGGCTCTGGGTGTGGTGAGGGTTGGGGGTTCAAGCCCCAGTACCACCAAGCTGCCACTGTTGAGCCCTTGAGCAAAACCCTTAACTCTCAGTTGCCCTTAACCCTCAGTTTATTATAAAATGATAAATGTAAGTCACTCTGGATAAGGGTGTCTGCTAAATGCCATAAATGTAAATGTAAGACATCATTCCTTTCAAGCAGTGGCACCCAGATTGTGGAATTATAACTATTTAATGATTTAATCAGGTTTTTAATTAGAGATAAATTTTTATAGCTGTCTTTATCTTGCCGTGTTTCTTTTTTGTTTTAATCCCATGTTTTGATATTTATTACATTTTATTTTATTAAAAAGCACTTTGTGATTTTTATCTTTGATAGGTGCTATATAAATAAAAGTTACTTTATTTTAGTTCACTAAAAAAATTTTTTTGTACATTATATCCATATAGATCTTATAGCTAATTTATTTATAAGCTTTTCATTTTGAATTAAAAACTTTTTTTAGCCAAATATTATTGCACGACAAATATAGTTTTATACATTAAGGTAAAAGTGGTTATGCTGAACCCCCAACAAACAAACCAAAAATATATAATAATAATAGTAATACTAATATTACTAATACTAATACTAATATAAACTATATAATAATAATAATAATAATAATTATGATAATAATAATTATTATTATTATTCTTATTCTTCTTCTTCTTCTTCTTCTTCTTATTATTATATAACAATTATTACAAATCTGATTCAGGCTTTAAAACCTCTTGATCTGTGTGTTCAGATTTCAGGAGGGTCCTGTGCAGTGGGCTCAGGCTGTTGTCTTTGCTGTGGAGGAGATTA
>JAOUQZ010000031.1:1868825-1880796 GCA_028564935.1 Neosilurus hyrtlii
CTCTAGAAGCACTAAGAGCTTTTTTATATTTAAGGAGACTCTCTTTTCATGCTAGCTGGAATACCGTTAATTTAGTTCAGCTGGTGGGTGTGATAAGTGCAGTCTTCCATTTGTCCCCCTCATGGATTCGCACCAGGTTGTAGGCACTAGAGAGATCCAGAGATGATGCTCCCTGGAGTCGTTCAAGGGCTGCTGGTACTACAGGTAGTGGGTACCGGAACTTGACAGTGATGTGGTTGAGTGCTTGGTAATCAATGCATGGAAGATGACCCCAATCCTTCTTGGAAATAAAGAAGAGGCTGGATGCTGCTGAGGAAGTAGATGGGCAAATATAGCCCTTTTGCAGTGCTTGTTTTATGTAGTCTTCCATAGCTTATCACTCTGGTAGAGATAGGGGGTAGACTTGTTCCTTTGGTAATGATGTGCTGGGAACCAGTTCGATGGCGCAGTCACATGGCCTGTGGGGTTGCAGTCCTGCCATGAGGGGTGGACGAAAACCAACATAACAATGAAACACAAAACTAGGAAGTGGGGAAAACTTCTGGAGAAGTTTTAAAGGGTGAATTACGGCGGAACGTGGAGAGGAGATGTGAAGACTGACGAGGTCATCAGTCGGAGGGTAGAAGTAGTCCAAAACGCTTGAAGGAGTAGAAGAAATAATGCGTATCTCCAACGAGGTTAGATAAGGGAGTGAGTCTAGCTGGTGGTTTAAATTGTGGAGCTAATTAGTGCAGGGAACTAGGTGCAGGTGAATGTCCTTAAAATTCGGGGGATTAGGGTGTGTGAGAGTTGGAGATAGAGTTCAGCGCAGACATAACAGTGTATGCACTATAATACATACATACATACATGCATGCATGCATAAATAAATAAATAAATAAATAAATAAACAATCCACTATCCTAAAGCCCATTAATAATTTATTTTAATTATTTGTGTATTTATTTATTTATTTATTTAATTATTTGTGAAATATCACAAACAGGTTTTTAAACAACATCCCTTCCTTCATCCCTTGGTTCAGGCCCATAACAACACCAGTGAGGGTCATACTTCTGAGCCTGTAATACTGCAAAGTGGTCTCAAAGATTATGTCAGACAAGTTGGATTTGATACCAACATAACAGTGAAATAAAATTTTGTTGTATCCTCCATATTTGACTTTTTCAAACTCAGGTCAACTCATCATTATCAATCCCTAACATTTCATGTCCACCGGAGAAATAAACTTCAAAACATATTTAATTAGGTACTATATATTTTAATTGTACCTATAATATTTTTTCGGCTGATTAAAAATAACAATGAGACAAGTCAGAAAACATTTTTTTTTGTTGGTAATTAGTCCTCATGGGCCTGGTGTGCAAACAGAAGAGTAGACAGTCTTTTTTCATAACAGCTGTTCTGGTACCTGAGGGAAAACTGTCACAGCACACAGCAGCACCTGCCACACATGAGGGAAAATTATTCCTGCAACAACAATAATACTGTGTGACATGTTTTCACATGCCTGCGGTATTGGTTTGTAAAAGGATAAGTCTCCTGTGTGTTTAGGATGCACTTGTGAATTCAGATTGGCTCAAGCCTAAATAATTTTGTTAAGAAAGTTCTCTTTAGAGTACCAGCAGATGATGACCATGTCTTCACAGATTTATCAGTTTGCAGATTGCGACAGTTGTAAATGCTACTCTGTGTTTATTTATTTATTTATGTTTCTTTTAAGGACAGAAGAAATATGATATGAGGTTTATCTCTCTGAGGTGCAGGGGGGCATTTGCAGTCAAGTGCTTCACAGAATACAATACTGTTGCCTGTGATGTCTTCCAGTACCCTTCCTTGTATACTGGAATAATATTGAAACATAGAAAGTGAATAGAGAATATTAGCTAAATTTGAATTTGTTGACAACAACCCTTCGAAAAAAAAATATAGGGATGGGGCAACATCAGGCTAAAAAGTATTCAATTCAATTCAGTTTTATTTGTATAGCAAGTTTTATAATTTATATAGTCTTTTTAATTTGCATTACTTGGTAAAAGGAATTTAAAAATGAATTTAAACATTTTTCTACAAAAAAGTAAATGCTTTTAAAAAGAAACTGCTAAAGTAATAATTTGCAACTAATCTGGTTAACCTGCTATGGCCTGGCTAGCTGTCCAGGGTGTACTCTTCCCTCGCTCAGAGACGGCTGAGATGGGTGCCAGCAACCCTAATTAGGATTAAGTGGTTCAGGAAATTACTAAATGAATGAATAATCTGGTTAACTGTAAACAGGTCACTAATATGACTGAGGATAAAAACATGACAACCCTAATGGTCCCTCTTCTCTATAGTGAAGAAGACATGGCATTTATGTTTTCGATTCACATCCATATTTTTGATTTGGAATAACAAGGTGGTACTGCAATTTTTAATATTGTCTTGACAGATATTAAATATAAAGAGAAAGAGCTTTTGGGGAAATGGTGGCCTGGTGGTAGGGTGCTGGATTACTGATCCCAACGTCGGGGGTTCAAGCCCCACTATCAGCGGGATGTAATTGCTGTCCAGTGCAGCTAACTGGGTTATCAAAGGCCAGCCATGTCTTTCACTGTCTATGGTGAGAAGCATGTAAAAGAACCACTGATGATTTTCATCAAGTTTTTCTGCCCTACGATGGCCTGGTGAGCTGTCCAGGTTGTACGCTGCCCCTTGCCCGAAGTCAGCTGAGATGGCGGCCAGCCTCCCCGTGACCCTAATTAGGATTAACCAGTTCAGAAAATGATTGAATAAAGAGTTCTTTATTGTCAACTGTTGCATGAACAATGAAAATCAGTTTAGCAGCTCTTTGATTAGCAGCATTATGGAAAAGTACACAAAGAAAACTAAGGTAGCTACACTAAGCTATATAAGTGAATATACCTACATACACATATATACACATACCTATACAGTATGTACACAAATAGACGCATACACATATAAATAATCCTGAATTTGCAAATACATATACAGACTTATACGTTTATCCACATGTGTATTGCACTTAAAGAGTAATATTGCACTGTCCAGGAAGATGGTCCGAATAATCCGAATGGTTATTGAGTGAGTGACGGTGGTGGTGGGGTCATGCGTTTAGCAGCTTGTGGGTAAAAGCTGTTCTTGTGTCTGTTGTTTTTAGTGTCCTGTACCTTTTTCCAGAAGGGAGAGTGGGGGAAAGGGGTATCCATCCACCCATTCATCCATCTTCTTTTGCTTCTTCCAGGGTCGGGTCACGGGGGCAGCAGCCTAAGCAGTGAGGTCCAGATGTCCCTCTCCCCAGCCACTTCCTCCAGCTCTTCCGGGGGGGGGTACCAAGGCGTTCCCAGACCAGCCGAGAGACGCAGTCCCTCCAGCTCTTCCGGGGGCGGGACACCAAGGCGTTCCCAGACCAGCCGAGAGACGCAGTCCCTCCAGCATGTTCTGGGTCTCTTCCGGTTGGATATGCCCAAAACACCACACCAGGGAGATGTTCAGGAGGCATTCTAATCAGATGCCCGAGCCACCTCAACTGGCTCCTCTCTATGCGAAGGAGCAGCGGTTCTACTCCGAGTTTGTCCCGGATGACAGATCTTTTCACCCTATCTCTACTGCTCCTATCGCTATACCAGGCATGTAGTTAGGGTCTCCTGAAAACGTTTGGCGTTTGGCAAGTCTCCTGTCAGAAGGGCCTTCAACTCCCACCTCCGGCAGAGCTACCACCACATCCCAATGGAGGCCGGGGACATAGAGTCCGAATGGGCCATGTTCCATGTCTCCATTATTGAGGCGGCAGCCCAGAGCTGTGGTCGGTAGGTCATCTGTGCTTGTCATGGAGGCAACCCCCGAACCAGGTGGTGGACACCTGCAGTGAGGGGGGCTGTCAAGCTGAAGAATAAGGCCTATCAGGTCCTTTTGGCCTGTGGGACTCTCAAGGCAGCAGACAGGTACCTACAGGCCAAACGTGCTGCAGCCTGAGCTGTCGCCGATGCAAAATCTCTGGTGTGGGAGAAGTTCGGTGAGGGCCTGGAAAAGATTCTGGACCACCATCCGGCGCCTCCGGAGGGGGAAGCTGTATTCCCCAAACACTGTTTACAGTGGAAGTGGGGAGCTGCTCACCTCAACTGGGGATGTTGTCGGGATGTGGAAGGAATACTTCAAGGACCTCATCAACATGCCTCCCACCAACATGCCCTCTGTGGAAGAGGAAGAGCCTGGGGGGGTCAGAGGGCGGTCTGCGGGGCTGAGGTCACCGAGGTAATTAAAAAGCTGGCCGGCCTCTGGGGGTGAATGAGATCCGCCCTGAATATCTCAAGGCTCTGGATGTGATAGGACTGTCTTGGTTGACATATCTCTACAACATCGCATGGTCATCGGTGGCCGTACCTCTGGATTGGCAAACCGAGGTGGTAGTTCCCCTTTTTAAGAAAGAGGACCGGAGGGTATGTTCCAATTATCGTGGAACGTGAGATGTTGCAGGGAAGTGGCTTTATAAGCATCTGGAATGTTGGTGTAGACCTGGTCCAGTGTGTTTTTTTGCCTCATTGGAAAAACTCATATTTTTGTATAATCTAGGCTGGAGAGACTTCATGTTTGCATGACTAAAGTCTCCTGCTGCGATTATAACACAGTCTGCCTGTGTCACTAGCTGTTTGTTTATGGAGGGTTGTAGGAGTTCCATGGCTAGCTTAGCATTCGGTTGTGGCGGCACATAAACTGCAGTTATAACTACAGATGTAGGCTCCCTCAGAAGGGTGTACACTGTACCATCAGTTACTCTTTGTGCAGACAGCAGACTGAGAGTAAATATCTTTGATTATGGCATTGGAGCGCTAGCTGTTGTTATTGTAAACACACAGGTCTCCTCTGCGTTTCTTACCAGACATGCTGGTTCTATCTGGTCTAAAGGTAGCATGGCCCACTAGCTCAATCCAGTGTCCAACCAAGTCTCAGAAATTATCGCTACACAATAAACCATGTGGCATGAATTAAATCACACTCGTAACTCATGCATTTTGTTGTTGAGTGATTGGTAGAAATTGGCTCGGAATGGCTGGTTTGTAGGGGTTAGCATTTATCTTAGCCCTTAGACAAACAAGCCTCCCCCCACCACCCCCATATTACTGATCTGTGGCCAGTTAATGAAATTAGTTGCCAAATATTCCTCCAGCGGTTTCTTTTAGTGCCATTTAGTTTTATAGCCTGTTTTTTGCCCCACTCCAAGTTTTTTAAAAGGTGTTGCTGCGATTATATTTAATCTGAGCTTGCTTTTATTTATTTATTCATTCATTCATTCATTCATTCATTCATTCATTTATTTATTTATTTATATTTATTTATTTTAATAAAATAGTAAACATGTCTCAGTTTCAACCTTTGATATATTTTCTATTTTCTGCTGTGAATAAAATATGACTTTATCATTACATTCTTTTTATTTACATTTTACACAGTGTTATAGCTTTTTCTGAATCAGTTTTTAATTCTGTGTCATGTACAAACTGGTAACCATATGTAAATAAAACACATACTATAAATTTAGAGAAAAGGTTGCACATTTTTTAATTTCCCTGAGGGAGTCATCCCAAAGAGATCATTAAAGTTAAATCTAAGTCTCACTGATTCTGTTACATTTAATACAATATGACATGAATTTGCTAATTCTTTCCTTTGACTTTTATTTAAGCTGGAACATACACTTTACAGAAGCTACATACAATTTGAGCAGAGCATATTGATAGTAAATAATATTTATTTATTTAATCATTCATTTGCCAAACTGCTTAATTCTATTAGGGCCATGGGGAGACTGTAGCTTATTTCAGTCATCTCGGGGCCAAGGTGAGGTATACCCCGAACGTCAATTGCAGGGCCAAAATATACACAAACTATTCACACCTACTGGGACTTTGGAGCAGCCAATAAGTATCATTTTCATGGCTTTGGACCATGGGAGAAAAACAGAGTGCATGCACGGATAGAACATTCAAACTCCACACAGAAACACCCTCGCCAAGCCTGGGACTCAATCCCCGAACCTTGTTGCTGTGAGGCATACATACTACCTACTATTCCACAGTGCCACTTCTAGTTAATATTAGTATATAGTAAATAGGAATGTGCGATCTGATTGGTCCACTATCTGTGGATTTCAAAACATTATCGTAAGTAGATAATACTTGAATTAAAAAAATGGACACTCATGGTTTGTTAAAGTCTGGAGCAGGTGGCATCATGAGTGTAAAAACACACCATTATGGAGTGCAGTGTACTTTGGTTTCCCTGTAGTATATTCTAAGTTTAAAAGAAGCTCTTATGCAGTTACACAGCACTTAGTGCTGCGCTGTGCTGAACTGCCTATGTAATAGGTAAAATTAAAATTATTATTATAATTATAAATGATTCTTAAATTACGATTAAACATTTATTCATTTCAGGCTTGGCGGAAGTTGCTTAATCAAATAGCACCCTCAAAGTTCTGTCTCCAGGACTGTTTAGCGACATCCACCTAACCTTCTGCACATAATTATTAGTTTGGAAAAAAGTAAATCATTTTGCAGGTGCTTTCACCATAAGTTGTTTTTTAGTGTTTTGGTCTGGTTTCAGGATGATTATATAACACTTTGGAACAAATATACAGAAAAGTAAACCAAAGCTTGACGCTAAAATTGCAAATATCTCCACAGCTACAGTGAATTTTCCAGGAGAGCTGACATAAGCAGGAATAAAAGTGATCCAAACTGCACAAAATATCAGCATACTGAATGTGATGAATTTGGCTTCATTGAAATTGTCAGGCAGCTTCCGGGCCAGAAAAGCTAAAATAAAACACAAAACAGCCAGGAGTCCTATATAACCCAGCACGGCCCAAAACCCTAGAGCAGAACCTAAGCTACATTCTAATATAATCTTTTCCTTATAGTTTTTCATATTTTTAGAGGGAAAAGGAGGAGATATTGTTATCCAAAGTACACAAATTACAACCTGTACAAGAGTAAAGGCAAGTACACTGAGTCTCTGCTGTAGAGGCCCAAACCATTTCATGACATTACTACCTGGAAGTGTAGCTCTGAAGGCCATTAACACCACTACTGTTTTGCCGAGCACGCAGGAAATGCAGAGGACAAAGGTGATCCCAAATGCTGTGTGGCGCAACATACAGGACCATTTGGATGGCTGTCCAATAAATGTAAGTGAACAGAGGAAACACAAAGTGAGTGAAAAGAGCAGCAAGAAGCTCAGTTCAGAATTATTTGCACGAACAATTGGTGTGTCAATGTGTTTAAAGAAAATGACAGCAATGCAGATGGTGAAAGATACTCCTAACAAAGAAAATGATACAAGAATGATTCCCATTATTTCCTCAAATGACAGGAATTCCACCAGCTTTAAGACACAGGTATCTTTCTTGTTATTAGACCACAGTTCAGGGGGGCACTTGATGCAAGCTAAAGAATCTACAGAAAAGAGAAAAGGACTCTCAGTTTTTTTTTTCTTTGTGTAAGTGTGTATGTATTGTGTTCACAAGTAAAATCTTTAAATCTTTCTGAAATTGTTGTGCATCATTAAAGCATACCACTATGCATTATACCTGTTATATTACTGATTTCTCCCTCAGCACATGGTATACAGTCAAAACAGCAGATTGGTCTTCCTTTCTGTACAGCCTTCCTGGTGCCTGGAGGACAACTTGGACTACACACAGAAACTGGCACCTGAAAACCATTTTTTTTATTATTGTATATGCTTATTGATATCTACTGTACATGTTTGTTAGTTTTGTTTGTTTGTTTTTTTACCTCTGATTTGTTGTGGGCCCAGGCTATACTGATGTTGTTTAATGACAGCTGATGGTGTGTTTGCAAAGAGCTGTCATAGAAACCCACTTGAACATACACTATTTTACCATCTTCTCCTTGTTGCCAGTTCAGCAGTTCATATCTTGCTGCTGGGTCTCCATTTTCATCAAAGTATACATCTTCTCCAGATGTAGCAGTGAAATGGAGTTTCTTCAACTCAGTGAATACCTAAATAAAGCATTGAACAATGAGCAATAACAAGTATAACTACAGGTTTTTAATCAAACTATCATATTATTCATACCTGCCATGGTTTATTATCTGTCATGTTTTTGCATTCAGTAGGACTTTGTTGTCCACTCTCAGACTTTGAACAGCCATAAATGTTATGAAGGGCATAAGCCGCCGCATACACTGCCTTATAAACATTATTTGCAAGTCGTAACTCTGAAATATCTGTATAAACATTTTGAACTTGAGTGAGACTTTCATTGCCTTTACACATTTTTTTTATTTTAAAAGTTTCCTGTGTTGAAATCTGACAATCAAATATCATTTCCCACAACTCTTTGTAAATAGTTACATCAGAAGTTGTATTTAGTTTTGTCAGGAATTCCCCCAAGCCATTGATTTTGGCTTTTGGTATAGCAAAACCCATGGATCCTAGCAGAAGATGTTGCCATTGAACAATAGTCGGGTTTATATCAGAAATCCAGGACTCACTTCCAATCCACTGAAACCCAGTCATGTTCTGTAAGGCCATTTCCTTTAGAAGTAACCCAAGGTCAGAATATGAGACAAAAGCTATAATAACTTTTGAGGTTGAACCCTTAATAATGTCAACAACTTTCAGAATTTTTTCTCTGGGGTCCGTCCTATAGAATGCCATGGAATACTCAACACAGATTCCTTCTTCCTTGGCTGCAATGATAAAATCACTGATACCATTGTTCCCATAGTCATTATCACTGCATACGGCCCCGACCCATGTCCAGCCAAAATGTCTGACTAACTTAGCCAAAGCTCTGCTCTGGTAGTAATCACTGGGAACAGTTCTGAAGAAAGATGGGTATTTCTTTCTGTCACTTAAGCATGCACATGTTGCAAAGTGACTGATCTGAAATATAGAAAGAGTGTAATTTTTTTTGTATATGTTTCAATTTAGACATATTTACAATTTCTTCATTAAAGGTATAAATTTTTTTTCTTAAAAAATGTCATTAAAAATAAGTGCCTTTTTTAAAAGCAGATTGTACGTACAAATCAGAAGGTCTTACCACAGGTATGTGCAAAGGTCCCACAGTAGCAGACATGGCAATAGTTGAGCTAGATGATGTTTGGCCTATGATTGCTTGAACTATATCAGATTTGGAGCAAGACATTATAGCTGTATTTTCACCATTCCCATTAACTAGATTCAAGGAAGCTCTTGTGCTCATCTCTACTGAGCCACAGGAATCATATATTTTATAACCCAGTGTGACTCCAGGAAGAATATCAGTTCTGTTGTTAATTTCCTCAATGGCAAATATCATTGTCTGTGCATTCTGAAATTCACGGAGACTCAAACTACATGACAAGAAAGCAAATACATGTGTCTTTTCAGTATAAATACTAATACATCATCACATTTGTAAATGTTATAAAAAAAATAATGTTACAAGTTTCTTGACATAACTGGATCTCTAACCAATTCTAATTGCCCCAATGTGTTCTCACCTTATGCATTTTGGTTGCTGGGGCCTAGATGTAAAGACTTCTTTTATCTGATTCACTTTAACATGGAATGAAAAAATACCACCAATCATTACATCTCCATTTTTGCTAATATGAGGAGGATTGGGCAGACCTAGTAGGCTGCAGAGAAGATGAGCTGCTCTCACCTGAGTAAATAAAATCCATGTGTGCAAGAACCTCATACTCATACCTCGCAACACCAGTGTTTGGGCTTGTATATGACTGTTTGATTTCCCCAATTGTCCAAACCCTTGGGTACAAGGTTAAAAATTGCATTACATACTGCACTCAGAATGTTGCAATGTTTACTATCAGGGGCTTAGATTTAGACTTAGACTTGGACTTAGACTTATCTTTATTGATCACTTTGGGATGACTCCCTCAGGGAAATTAAAATTTCCAGCAGCACATAAGAAAAGCACTGTTCTAAATAAAGTGTTGTTAGAATGTATTTTGTTAATAAATCTTTTCAAATTATGTTTTGCTTCATATACATATTTATATTAGTTGAACCTAGTTTTTGCAGTCCCATATATACTGTAAATGTGCTACTTTTAACCCTCCTCATTTTCTATCTAATTTGCTTTAAAATGTTCTCCCTGTGCTTGCATAGGGGTACTTCGGTTTCCTCCACCAACATCATTAAGTTTGCAGATGACACTGTGGTGGTGGGTCTTATCTCTAACAACGAAGAGACGGCCTACCTAGAGGAGGTTAGAACCTGGAATTATGGTGCTAGTACATCAATCTCCTCCTGGACATCAGCAAGACTAAGGAGCTGATAGTGGACTTCAGTACTAAGCAGGAGAGGAATTACCAGCCCCTGACTATCAACATGACCCCAGTGGAGAGAGTGGACAGTTTCCGGTACCAAAGTGTTTACATCACGCAGGACCTGATATGGTCCTGTCATGTTAACACCCTGGTGAAGAAGGCCTGTCAGCATCTCTATCATCTTAGATAACTGAAGGATTTTAAACTGCCCCCAAGGGAGCTAAAGACTTTCTACACTTGCACCATTGAGAGCATCTTGATTGGAAATATCACAGCCTGGTTTGGAAACAGCATCAAACAGGACAGGCGAGCTCTCCAGAGGGTGGTGCGATCAGCAGAGTGTACCATCCGTATCAAGCTTCCCAACCTGGACACTATATACAGCAAGCGGTGCTGGACCAAAGCCAGGAAGATAATGAAGGACCTCTGCTATACCAACAATGGACTCTTCCTTGTGTTGCAGTCAGGAAAACATTTCCATTCCTTGAAAGCAAACACTGTGCGAATGAGGAGGAGCTTCTTGCAGGAGGCTATTCGGGCCCTCAATCAGAACACCTAGTACCTGGATTTTGTAGACCTACCCTACAAATAATTACATTCTACCTCAGCTGATTGTTGCACACACAAATTGTACTCCCTGTATACCTTGCACTACTCCGTACACACAACAACCACACTCTCTGGACATCTTTGTGTGCACACTGCACCGACAGTTTACACAGTGTATTATTTATTATCAGTGCATTTATATTTTATAATATATATATATATATATATATATATATATATATATATATATATATATTTGACTTTTATCTATTGGTGTCCTTCAAATAGTTATTGATATTTTATTCTTTATGATATTAATAGTTTTTATTCTTCTTCAAATACAGGACCATCGTAATAAGCATTTCACTACATGCTGTACTTTGTATCATTTTGTATGTGACAAATCAATTTGAATTTGACTACATTGTGAGGTGCACAGTGTCTCAGTGACTAGCACTGTTTCCTTACAGTGACAGGGTTCTAGGTTTGAATCTTGGGCAAGGGCCTTTCTTTATGTAGTTTCCCTATGTATGTTCTGCTTTATCTGGATTCCCCAGTTTTCACCCACAGTCAACAAACATGCAAGTTAGGTCAACTGGCTACTGGAAACTGCTTATAGATGCCATTTCTTATTATTTATTTATTTTTTAGATTAGATTAAACTTTTCTGTGATTACACATGTATAAATGCAGAGTAATGAAATGCAGTTCAGTGTCTAATCAGAAGTGTAGCAAGTGTAACATAGCTTATGTAGTATGTACAGTTAGGAGCAGTTATGTACAGGTAAAGATAAGGGCAGTAAAAACGTGGGAATAGTCATGTACAGAATATGTACAAATAAGTTATGTGAGCAGTTATGTACAGATAAGGGTAGTGTAAACCCTTGGTTTAAAAGGTTGGAATAACACTGATGAAGTGTGGTAGATTTACAAATGTTTTATAGTGTTTAATGAATGTAAATGGTTGTTTGAGGACAAATGACTCTTTACAGCAAGTTTGAAAGTGCAAAAGATAAACTAATATTACCATGGTGGTAAGGTGCTGGATTGCTGATCCCAAGGTCGGGGGTTCAAGCCCCACTATCAACGGGTTCTCACTGCTGTCTCCCCAGTGC
>JAOUQZ010000031.1:1917168-1930194 GCA_028564935.1 Neosilurus hyrtlii
TTCTGAGATGAAAGAAGGCTATCCGAGTAATATTATCTACATGAGCTTCAAATGAAAGACTAGGGTCAATAATCACTTCAAGGTCCTTAACTGCTACACACGATGAAACTGAAACACCATTCAGATTTAGTACATAATCAAAGACCTTATTTCTAGCTGCCTGTCAACCAAGTACTAGTACTTCTGTCTTATTAGAGTTTAGTAAGAGGAAGTAAGGAAACATCCAGTGTCTACTGTCCTTTATACAATTCTCAAAAAGTTTAACAATTAAAAGTTTAACAATTAAAAGTTTAAAGATTAAACAAAAAGTTTAATGCCACTATGGGACACAGGGAAGCTGAAGCAGGACACACTGAACTACTCACCAGTCAACACACACAACCATTCATACTCACACTCACACTAAGTAGCAATGTGTAACAGCCAATTAGCCTAATGTGCATGTCTTTGTACTTTGTGAGGAAATCAGATTACCTGAAAATCCACACAAACACCACAGAGAAATTCCTTCACCAAGCCTGGGACTTAAACCCAGGACCTTCTTGCTCTGAGGTGACACCATGCCACCCTATTTGATATAATACTTTGTTTTTTTTTTTTTAATAGGGCAATATTGTGGCAGCATGGTGGCATATAGATTAACATGCTTGCCTCATAGCCAGAAGGTCCTGGATTCCAGTCGTGGCTTTGGTTTGGGTGTACTCCCAGGAAAGATTTCAGAAGTGCAGAGTTTGCATGTACTCCCCATGTTTGTGTGGTTTTCCTCTGGGTACTCTGGTTTTATCCCATAGTCCAAAAACATGCACATTAGGCTAATTGGCTGTTCCAAATTTCCCATAGGTGTGACTGTGGGTGTGAATGGTTGTGTGTGTGTGTGTGTGTGTCTGTCTGCGTGTCTGCCTTGTAATGGCCTGGCTTGCTGTTCAGGGTGTACCTTTTTTCATTCATTCATTCATTTTATTCATCTTCTTTTGCTTGTTCCAGGGTCGGGTCGTGGGGGCAGCAGCCTAAGAAGTGACTCCGAGACGTTCCTTCCCTTTCCAGACGTTCAGAGTGTACCTTTTTTTACATTGGAAATTGCCATTTTTAGTTGGTGCAGCACATGAGTTTTCTCTATTGTGCTCAGCCCAGTTTAATCTGAAAGTTTATCACTGATTTGTTTTAAGTTAATAAGTTTTCAGAAAATATCATAGTACTTCATTACTCCCACAAGCATACATGTCAGGATTGTGCCGCAGCTAATGTATTTGCTTCTAGAATGATACATAATTTAGTGGGTTTGACTTCTGCTGTTTTGTGAGTGTTCAGGAAGGAGAGATAAGTAAGCTCCTCTAAAAAAGATGAACCACATTATTTATTTAATATTTAAAATCCAGAAATTTACGTGATAAGACAAAAAAAAGAAGAAAACTAAACGAAAATTACCAAGGTGCTTATTTAGCCAATCTTTTCTGCTTAATGTGTTGGTGTGACTCTCTCTCTCTGTCACTGTCCCTCACTCTCTCTGAGTGAATTTTTATCATGCATGCAACTCTGAAAATCTCTCGGGAGTGTGTTGTGTTTAAGCAGTATCAGTAAAAAGTTTGTCCTTGGAGGACAGGGGGTAAGAAGAGCTGGCATTTAAAGAAAAAGAAAAAAAGAGGCAGGCCCCCAGCTCAGTCAGATTTTACTCTATTGGCTTTGGTAAATGTGTGTATTATTAAGGTTTTGAAAGAAAAGGGCTAAAATATTAGATAATAATAAGTAATGCCACTTTATTAAAAAAAGTGCACTTAGGAAAAATGATATAAGCTCTTTGAGATTCTACTCTGTATGCTGGTCCAGTTCATAGGCTTCTGGGACCACAGTAACTTAACCCTTAAAGAGAGCTGAGGTAACCAGTAGGTTTATTTTGACCTTGGGAAGAGCAATAAAAGTGTCAGAGTCAAGCCACAGCAGCAAAGGCCACTGATGAGTATTGGGGGCATGTATTTTGTACTGTCCAGAGGGGTTTGTAGTATTTTTTTTTCTTTGACCATGCCAATAAAAAGGAATTATCATATGACCACCCTCAACATGTAGGGGTTGTGCAGTTGAATCAAGGACAAGTGTGGTTTTAAAGTTACTGCATTCCTCCATTAAGAGGAAGAAAAGAAAAAAGTATTGCAATAAAACTGTGGCCAGAAAAGAGATGAAGAGATTACAGAGGAATAAATGAGAAAAACTGAGAAGCTAGCAGATTTCTTATTAAAAGTCATATATAGAAAAAAGATTTAAGTCAAGGTGAATAAAAATTATAAAACTTGCAAGTTGTGTCATAGGGTAAATAAGTGCATATGTATTTATCTTTAACGTGGGGCACAGGACATAATAGGGGGTTGTTATTATGTCATGTCTTTCTGATTTGCCATGATCAGAAAACATATATCTTTAAATGGGTTGAACAAGATATGTACCTCTCTGATCCGAGAAGGTCAGAGAAGATTTTTTAAATGATTTAATTAATGATGAATTATGATAAGAATTTCTGTAACATCACTCCTATTATGTGTAGATTTTATTAATGTAAGAAAGCTTTTCCGTCTCTCATCCACTCTCTTCCATGTCGGCTCCGCTCTCACTCTGGACAGTCACCAAGCGCTTGGGAGAGACTTAAATAAGGAATCAGTACACCAAAGTAAACTGAATCGTTTATTCAAGCACTCTGAGGAAACAGTCAAACAACAGCAGTATTTATAGAAGCATGCAGTCTACGGGGTTGTGGTTTTTTACAGAGAACAATAGCAAAGAGGTATTATGGGGATTATTAAGGGAAGAATGTGTGTGTGGGGAACAGGGTCACAAGGGTCAAGGGGCGGGGTCAACCTATGGAATGTAACTAAGTGCAATTCGGGCTATAAATCTACCTATGGAATGTAGCTAATGGAACCATTGTAGTCTGACACAACACAGATGTAAGATAACAAGTGAAGCCTAGATAAATACAAAGAAAAAGTCACAAAACCCAAACTTAAAGATTAATGCATATGAAATACAGGAGGTAGACAATAACAAGAAATATACAATCAATAAACAGGATTAATTAAATATTTCCCTTCAATTAAGTAAGAGTTAAGGTTGTTACAGAGCTCATGTGTCAAAGTGATGGATTTTGCAACCATATTAATTTTAGGTATAAAAGAAAAAATAACTAGAAAATAAATTGAATTAAAAATGCATAGTGAAATGCAAATAAATTTTAGTTGGAGGAGTGTGTTGTAATCAAAACACATAAAATGGCGGACATGTGCTTGAGCATATGATGATAAGTGTAGTGTGATGTCAGAAGACTGGAGTTTGAACTTGTGTTTCAGTTTAAACTGAGTATAATGTTTGTGCTTTCCTGTTCCTCAGAGATCAAAAAAGATAATAAAAGCGTGAATGATAAGCTTATAATAATGGTTTAGATAAACAAAAATGTATTATTATAATTATTAATATTCCTTTATATCGTGCTAAAAGCACACATATATAAACCGAGTGCTGTCTCAGAGTAACAGGGAATTCCCGGTGGGGAGTTAACTTTCTCCAAGTATATGTCCAAATGTTCTCTGTTGTTATTTATTTTAGTTTTTTTTTTGTTTGTTGTTTTTCCTTTCCTTTTTCCTTGTAAATAATTTTCTAGAGTTTAACATGTTTTAAGGTATGGGGATGCATAAATGGGAGATATTAACTGGAAAGTGGTATATTATTATCAATCAGGCAGTGATAGATATGAGGTGAGAGTAAAAAATATATATATATATTATTCTCCTCATTTCCTTTTAAATATGTGTCAGTTCACACTCTCATTTCCTTTATGCTTTTAAGTGTTTATTAGTATTGTTATTGTTATAACTACTGTATATTCTTATTATTGTGGTTGTGTTTTTTCCCTTCTGATTAGACATTATATTTAATAAGTTAATGGATTTATTTCATCATTGTTCCTTTTATAACTACTGTTGCTTGTTATCTTTATATTGTTATTTTTTATTTGTTGAGAAATAGAAACTTCCAAGAACTAAGAAAAGCAACTGAAAAACAAATACTTATAATAAAAGTCTAGTGTTAATAGTGTTGTTAATAATAGAACAAAATATTTTTAGTCCTGGTCATAAATACATCTGTTATAAGGTTTTCTGAGAAATTAAAGTTTTGGATTGGAAGAGAGATGGCATTTGCAGACAGAATTTAGTCATAACCAAGTATATGGGGATAAATTAGGTAGAATAGTAGCCGAGCAAGACCTTGCTTGTGAGACATAACAAGCATGGCCTTGGGCTCAAGACAGTAAAGAACAGCGAATACCTGAGGTTGTTTCTGATGATAAAGTTGCTTATGGTACCAAGATTTTTGATTTATATAGCTCTGATTATTTGTTCTACCAGCTCTGCAATCCTTCCTAATAAAATAAAATGAGCATCCTAAGTTACACCAGGTTTTAAGAATAATTAAGTGTCCTTTACAGCAAAGCCACAGAGCATGGAAGAAACATCATGTCTGAGGAAAAAGGTGATGCGGCATATAATCCGCTGAGGGAGGAATGATGTGGAGAAAAATGGGGGTATCAGGCACCAATGTCGTTGGCAGGGGTGGCTCAGTGCTGTGGTTTACTGATCGGAAAGTTGGTAGTTTAAGCCCCATTACCACCAAGCTGCTATTGTTGGGTCCTTGAACAATGACCTTCACCCTCAACTGCTCAGTTGTATGATTGATATATAAATGTAAGTTGCTCTGGACAAGGGCCCAGGATCTCCAACTTAGTGGTGAGTATGGAGAAAATTATGGTGTTAAATGCTGAATTGTAATCAACACTATTTTTTACATAATTCCCCTTTCTGCTGTCCAGATGGCTCAGGGCTGTATGTTGGAGGTGTGTGATGGCATCCTCAGTAGATCAGTTGGGACGATATGCAAATTGTAGCGGGTCCAGGGTGGCTGGAAGGGAAAAAGAGATAAAGTCTCTGACTAGCCCTTCAAAGCACCTTATCACTACTGAGGTGAGGGCCACTGGGCAGTAGTCGTTCAGACAGGCGGGCTGGGGTTTCTTGGGGATCGGAAAAATGATGAACTGTTTAACGCACATCAGGATTATAGACTGATTCAGGGAGAGGTTAAATATCTCAGTGAACACAAGAGCAAGCTGGTCGGCACAGGTCTTCAGGACCCTACCCGTGATGCCATCTGGTCCTGCTTCTTTCCTTGTATTTAATTTCCTGAATGCCTTTCAATGTCGTGCTCCAAGATGATGAACAAGCTAGCCTCTCCGGTATGCTCCAGAAGTGTGCTGCCCATAGCGATGTTAGCACTGCTAATGATGTTAGTGCTGTGAGCTGCAGCCTCGAAGCGAGCATAAAAGGTGTTTAGCTCGTCTGCCAGAGAAGCGTCTGCATTCACCGATCTGGAAGATGGTGTTTTGTAGACTGTCATAGTTCTTAGTACCTGCCACAGACTCGTAGAGCCACTCTGTTGGAATTGTGAGTCTAGTTTCTGTCCATTGCGCTGTTTCACCTTCTTCACCACTCTGCGCACATTGTAGGATGCAGTCTTGTACTCGTCCATGTTTCCACTGGCGAGCCTATGTTATATGTAGCAGAATGGGATCTTTGCATTGCGGACAGATATATCCACCCACGGCTTCTGATTAGGAAACGTTCTGATGATAGTCTTCTCAACTGTGCCATCCACTAGTTTCCCTATGAATCCCCCAACCGCTTTCGTAAACATGTTGATGTCATCAAGGCTGCACCAGAAAATGTCTTAGTCTGCATCATCCAGAGCGTCTTTCAGAGTGGCCACCGATTGGTCCGTCCAGTGTGGCACCTCCCTCTGAGCCGAAACTTCCTGCTTGAGCCTTTTTTATATTTTGGCATCAGGGAGATGGCGGCATGGGCAGAATTTCCAAACAGAGGGCAAGACTGTGCCTTGTAACTGTTTTAACTGTAGTGCAGCAGTGGTCCAGTATTAAAAAATAAATAAATGAAAATGCTACTGATACTATTTTTTTATTTATGTGGTTGAAGTTTTGTTCAGTGTTTAGATACAAGATGTTAATTTGTTTACATTGGATGCATGCAACATCAATGAACAACTCTGTATTAATTTGAAAATTAATGCAAAACTTTATCCAAAATATATATAAAATATTTTAGATTTAAAAAAGTTAGATCTAAAAAAAAATTAGGGCACTTTACCCATAATGTGCTTCTTGGTGTTCTGCTCTGGCCTAAACATAATGATAAAACATTTAGGAGCAAAAATACAAATGGTTAAACCAAAACTTGAAGCTAAAATTGCAAATATTTCTACAGCTACAGTGAATTTTCCAGGAGAGCTGACATAAGCTGGAACAAAGGTGATCCAAACTGCACAGAATATGAGCATACTGAATGTGATGAATTTAGCTTCATTAAAGTTATCAGGCAACTTGCGTGCAAGAAATGCCAACATAAAGCACAAAAGTGCTAGGACTCCAATATATCCCAACACAGCCCAGAATCCTACAGCTGAACCTAGGCCACATTCCAAGATAATCCTTTCCTTGTAAAGTTTTAGATTTTTTAAAGGGAAAGGAGGTGATATTTTTAACCAAAGAACACAAATAAGAACCTGTATGAGAGTGAAAAAAAAAACACTGAGTCTTTGCTGGGGAGGCCCAAACCATTTCATCACATTACTACCTGGAATTGTAGCCCTGAAGGCCATTAGTACAACTAATGTTTTTCCCAGAACACAGGAGATGCAGAGGACGAAGGTGATCCCAAATGCTGTGTGGCGCAGCATACAGGACCACTCAGATGGCCGACCAATGAAAGTTAGTGAACAGAGGAAACACAGAGTCAGAGAAAAGAGCAAAAGAAAACTCAGTTCAGAGTTATTAGCCCGAACAATAGGAGAGGCCCTGTGCTTGTAAAAGACAGCAGCCACACATATAGCTATGAATGCCCCAGTGATGGAGAATACTGCTAGGATGATGCTGAGTGTGTCATCCCATGAGAGGAATTCAATAGTCTTGGGAAGGCAGCTCTCTTGTTTGCTGTTGGGCCAGAATTCAGGAGGACAGCGCAAACAATCCAAAGAGTCTAAAAGAAATATAATCATATAATAAGAACAATGATAACACAATTAATATTGTAAAGACCTGATTAAGGCAAAGCCAAAAGCAAGAATATAACTGTCTCTATCAAAACCATTTAAAAGCATTGGATTACTACTGTACTTCATGAGCTTTACAACCAGTCTGAACATCCAGTCTGGTATTTTTCCAAGAAATTTGATGTTTACCAAACAAATCATACAACTCTTTCAAAAGATGCATTAGCCATAATTTTAGCTATGCAACATTTTGAGGTATGCCTCTCCTCTTTAGGTCAACCTATACTAGTGTATACTGACCACAACCCACTGATATCCTTAAACAAAATGAAAACCAAGAACAGAATTCGAGTTGATTTTCCAGACTTCCTTCGCTGTCCAGTGGAACCTTGGATTTTAAACTTAATCTGTTCTTAAATGTTGTTTAACTTGTTTGTAAACTGTAACATATTTTTCCATGAGAAACAATGCATAATGGATTAATCTGTTCCTGACCTCCTCCTTGCTCCCCAATAGTTCATTCATTCATTCATTCATTTTCTGAAGCGCCTAATCCTAATTAGATTCATGGGGAGGCATGCGCCCATCTCATCTGACTCTGGACGAGTGCAGAGTACACCCTGGTACACCCTTTTGAGGAAAGTCAGCAATGGTTCTTTTTCATCCCGGACTTTGATAATCCAGTTAGCTTGCACTGGGGGTAAAGCAGTGACAACTGATTGATAGTGGGGCTTGAACTTCCAACCTTGGGACTTCACAATCGTATTATAATATAACATAGCCACTGAATAAGTAATACACTTTTCAGTAAGCAGAAACCAATGGCATTTTCACACTTTCATATTATTTCTTTCTTCACTTGGCCACACTATCTTCCCTTTTGCCTTTATACTTTCTCTGATTTCCTCCTACAGTCCAAAAACAGTAGGTTAATTGGCTGTTCCAAATCACTTCTAGGTTTGAGTGTGAGTGTGAATGATTGTATGAGTCTTGACCCTGCAATGACCTGGCTAGGTGTCCAGGGCATACCCTGCCCTCACCCAGACTTTGCTGAGAAGGGCACCAGCAGACCCTAATTGGGAACAAGCGGCTTAAGAAATAAATAAATGATTGAATGATAATACACATCATAAGAAATATTGCTAAAATCTGAGAAAAGTTTAGGGTGGGTGTTCTGTGAGCAAGCGATGTGTGATGAGACTGATGCACATGCATGCACACGCAGACAGCTGTTGCTGTATAGATTGCTTGACAACTGAGCATTTGTGCTGCAACCGAATGCAATTATGGATTTATTGTTTATACATGCTAGAAGAGCAATGCAAGTTGATAATAAGAAAACAATATAATGGACAAAATCTTGTTAAAAAAAAATAATTAATTTATTTACTGGGGAAAGGGACACATTCTGTAACTAATTATATACCAAGTAAACTTTCAATAAAAGCATTTTTAAAGTGTTATAATTTGGTGTATATACAGCATAAGCTCTGCTTGAATCCATAAGTACTGCTTGAATCCACAGAATGAGATGCAGGATTAACTGGCCATTTTAATAATCTACAGCTTGTGTAAAGCTTCACAATGTATATCACATTCTGATATAATTGCATTCTAATATACTATATTATACATATTATGGCTGATTTTCACATTGACAAAGGAATAGTCAGATACACTTACTCACTCTCAATCACAGAGGCTGGAACTGATCTCAGCCAACACTGTACAAAGGCAAAGCCCACCCTATACCACTCACCAGACTATTGCCGGGTGACACACAGAACCATTCACACTCACACCTAGGGTCAATTTAGAACAGCCAATTAGCCTAATATGCATGTCCTTGGACTGTATAAGGAAACCAGAATATGTGGAGGAAACCCAAGTAAGCACGGGGAGAACATGCAAACTCCCTACAGAAATGTCCAAGCTCAGGAATCAAACCCAGGACCTTCTTGTGGTAAGGCAGAAGTGCTAACCACCATGCCACCGTGCCGTGCGACTTGTATTTACTGCAAAAACCAATACAAATAAAATATGAGTGATGGCTCTATGGCTTTTTAAGAATTTTATCTATTTTCCTGAGCATAAATGAAACTAATATGTATATGTTGTGGACAATGAAACACAACCTGTATTGTTGCTGATCTCTCCTTCAGCACATGGTATACAGTCAAAACAGCAAACAGGCCTTCGCTTTTGTACAGCTTTTCTAGAGCCTGGAGGACAGCTTTCACTGCACACAGACACTGGAACCTAGCAAGACAAAAAGCACCAATATTGTAAATGAAATCCAATATTTAACTTTAAAATACTCAACTTTTTAAATCATATCATACTGCAATGTACTATTTCCGACACTGAATTAGTTATGAAAAGAGTGCTATAAAAAAATAAACAATTTAAGTGAGGATATAGAATGGTTTTGAAGTCCATGAGGTAGCTAGAATGCACTTTTGTCTGGCTTCCAAGCCAGCTGATATTTTTGCTAATTCTGAACTCCTGTCCTCTTGGTCTGGTTGAGTCATACTCTCCCACTGTAACAAAATCCAAAGTTCCATCCTTCATAAACTGCCAGTTTATGAGTTCATAGACAGCTGGAGGGTCACCATTAGAATCAAATGAAACCTTAAAACCATTTTTTGTGGTAAAGTTCACTATTTTGAGCTGATTGAGGATCTGTAAAAAGAAGTTCATAAAATGTTTTGAAACAGTATAGCTTTGTTTAAACTTTAATTATTTTCAATTAAAACATTTTATACCTGCCATGGTGTAAATTTGATATCCTTATCGCATTTTGTGTCATTGCAGATTAGTCCATGGATAGCATGTGCTATGGCATATATTGCTTTGTACACCATATTAGTGATGCGTAACTGAGAAGTGTCTAAGTAAGGGTTCTTAAGTGTGTGAATGTCCTCACTTCCATCACACTCTTGCACCCATTCTGTGATGTTGGCTCTCTCTTTAAAGTAACATCTGAATGAGCTTTCCCAAAATTCTCTTAACAGGGGGGATTTTAGTGCTTGGGATGAAGTGAGGTCTATAAGAAACTCACGAAGGCCAGGAATAACTGATTTGGGTACACCAAATCCTATTGCACCAGCACAAATATTATATCGCAGAAAATCAGGATCAGTGATCCAAGTTTCACTTCCAATCCACTGCAGTGGAGGTAGTGGCTGGCGTACCAGCTCTTCTAAAAGAAATCTCATGTCCCCTGAGTTCATAAACGCAATTAGAACCCGGGCTGTTGATCGGCGGATCACGTTTGCTACTTTCTCCAATTTATTGTGTGACTGTGTCCGGTAATAGACCTCAGAGTACTCCACACATATTCCCTCTGTTTCTGCAGCCTTCAGGAATGATGCCATTCCATTATTCCCATAGTCTGTATCACTGCGCACTGCTCCAATCCATGTCCAACCAAAATTTTTGACCATTCGTGCGAGTGCAGCTGCTTGGTGATGATCACTCGGGATGGTCCTGAAGAAGGCAGGATACTGATGCTTATCACTCAGACAGGCACAAGTCGCATAGTGACTAACCTAAAATTAACACAGTGTGGGAAAAAAACATAATGTAAATAGCCCAATTTAATCAGTTTTTCCTTTGCTAGTAATAATATTGTGCATTTATATCTATTTCCTACCCACATAGCAGTACATGAATTAAAAAACAGACCAAATAAAACATATATTTTTCACCTGTGGAATTTTAAAAAGACCAAGCAATCTGGCGATACTGATTGATGGCGTTGAAGCAGAATCTCCGATGACAGCTGTAACATCAGCAGCTCCTCCAGATTTTAAACAGGAATTAGTGTAATTGAAAATTGACTGAAAACCATTTGCAAGCTGAAATGCAAGATTTACTGCCATTGGCACAGTAGAACATGAATCATGTATCTGATATCCTAATGTGATGCCTGGTAGGAGATCTGTCCTGTTGTTGATCTCATGGATGGTAAACTCCATCGCACGGGCAAAGCGCAGTTCCCTGAAATCCATGCTGTTAAGACAGAGTTATAGATATAAGATATAAAACTGCAATATAAAAAAAAATAAATAAATATCCATTTTATACATACAATTTCTCAATTCTAAGGTTTATAACAGAATGGATTAATTTATGACAAAATTATTTTGAACTTACTGAAAAAAGTGCCATCAAATAAATAAACAAATACATACATACATACATACATACATACATAAATAAATAAATAGACAAATGCCTTCCAAATCTATCGTTCCATCTACACACCAACCTTCCAGCGCACTGTAGCTGTGATGGAATTCTTGTGTAGGTAATGTGTTCTGATTTCGTGTAGTAATGAATAGTAAAAATCCCTCCAATTAAAAAGTCTCCTTTCATAAATATGCCAGGTTGCTGAGGAACAGTCCATAGCCGGCAGGTGTTAGCTTGAAATGCTGCAGGGTTGAGCACAGTTATGCTCAGAACTAGTAAATATGGCATTAGACTAAAAAAGAACTGCATGACTGAAGCTGTGGATCATTACTCTGAAGGTCGGAAACCTGTGCTTTATGTAATCACCTCCCTATGATGCTCTAAGAGTGGGGGAGTGGTTATGTATTAAAAAAAAATCTAAATAAAGGATATTTATGTTATATTGTTTGAGGAATAAAGCATTGTTGTGAGCAAAAGGTCTCAGTCTTTACACTTATTCTACTTCATATGATGGATTTTGGGCAGTGTTTTTAATGGTACAATATACTGTAATTCAAAACTGGATACTGGCTTTGTATAAAGCAATGGACAAACAAAAGACAACAGAAATCTTCAAATTGTAATTTCCTTGTCTGGTATAGAGTTGCCATTCACCCACTATTATAAAAATATTCCAAGAAGACTATTCATTGCTAATTAGCTTACCAGGCCAATTCAGACAATACAACATATATTATGTAAATTAACATTGTACACAATGTTCAGCAATCCAGGTTATAATAGCATTTGTAGCATCCCAGTGGTCAGAAATCACAATTATTCAACCTTCTCTCTTCAGACAGAAATTTAGATAATTATGGTATCTTGCATTTTACAAAAAGTATACAGAATTGTGTTAAAAAAGTTTATTGAATATGTTAATTTTCAACATTGTAAAAATTCTTACATATGATATTGTGGATATGTAACATCTTAGTTTGGCCATATACTTTACATGTCCATGTGTTTCTATCATAATGACCTTCTATTTATGTAATGATTTTAAAGGGCCTGAGAATGATCTTTACCCATAAGGTGCTTCTTGGTATTCTGAGCAGGCCTAAAAACAATTATAAAACATTTTGGGGCAAAAATACAAATAGTTAATCCAAAGCTTGAAGCCAAAATAGCAAATATCTCTACAGCTACAGTGAATTTACCAGGAGAGCTGACATAAGCTGGAATAAAGGTGATCCAAACTGCACAAAATATGAGCATACTGAATGTGATGAATTTAGCTTCATTAAAGTTATCAGGCAACTTCCGAGCTAGAAAAGCTAAAATGAAACACAAAAGTGCTAGAACTCCTATATATCCCAGTACAGCCCAGAATCCTATAGATGAACCTAGGCCACATTCCAAGATTATTCTTTCTTTGTAATGTTTTAGATTTTTTAAAGGGAAAGGAGGAGATAGTTTTAACCAAAGGACACAAATAAGAACCTGTATTAGAGTAAAAGAAATTACACTGAGTCTTTGCTGTGGAGGTCCAAACCATTTCATCACATTACTACCTGGAAGTGTAGCCTTGAAGGCCATTAATACGACTAAAGTTTTCCCAAGAACACAGGAGATGCAGAGGACAAAGGTGATCCCAAATGCTGTGTGGCGCAGCATACAGGACCACTCAGAGGGTTGACCAATGAAAGTAAGCGAACAGAGGAAGCACAAACTCAGAGAAAAGAGCAAAAGAAAGCT
>JAOUQZ010000031.1:1958964-1971210 GCA_028564935.1 Neosilurus hyrtlii
AAAAAAAAGAAAAAAAAACAAAAAGTGTGTGTGTGTGTATATAATATATATATATATATATATATATATATATATATATATATATATATATTATGCATGCATAAGAGGATCATCTGTAATGGACAATAAGTAATATAAGTGGAATTCTACTCACCACCAATTTCTATTTCTGTATTCATTTTTATAGAAGCCAAAGCCTTTGGTGATGAGAAGAGTTTTGTCCACTAAAATCCTATCATGTGGGTGTTCATGGAAATACGCTGATGCTCCCATAACCAGAGCAAACAGAACTACAACAACCCCACTCATGTCAGTCTCAGATTATGTAAAGTTCCAAAGCAGAAGACCATCCTAGTTTTATTTCTGCTGTGACCCAGCTGGAAAGGCCTGTTGACTTTTAACTTGAGCTGAATTCTCAGAGGTAAACTTTATTCCCACTAAAGACCATGTCAAACCTGGCATTCTTGTTTTTCTTCTCTGATAAACCCAGAAAACTGCCCCAGAGACTATTATTCCTATTATTTCTGCTAATTAATTGCTTGAACTCCAAGCCTATCTGTTTTATTAAGTAATGTATAGAGCAATGGGGCACATTGTCATTTGTGGGTGAAAATTATATTGAATGTTTGTTGCATTTATTCAAGGTTTTAATTTAATTGGTTAAAATTACAACACCACCCAAATAATTAAAGGGGATGGCAAGTTACAATAATGCTGTGATTCAGGTGTTTTAGGTAGTAACAGGCTAATAGTAGCAGCAGGTGTCTAAAATGATCCTTTGTACACAACAACATAATATTTTTAAAAGTGTTTTTCGTGCCAAAAATGTTTTGAATGCTATACATGACAGCTGTGCAGGGTTGGCATCTGTTCCAAACTATGCTAGAGATCTGTAACTCTATCAATTCAAGACAACCTGAGCTGACAGGATACGTATTAGTGAACAAACTAACACATCGTCCCAAGCTAAGGTCTAGTTTTATAAAATTATTTAAGTAATGGGTCAGACAGGCAGGCTGTTGAATGCACCTTATCTCACCACCATCCTCATTCACCAATGTTTATAATGAAAAGCAGAGGGCCTCTGTCCACCAGAGGAGCCAGCCAAAGAACCAAGGGCATTACAGCAAAACTGGTATAAAATAAAGATTAAGTGTTCCAATGACTGAAGAGGCCTCATTCATAACCACTCACACTTACAACAAGGAGCAAATTGGAAAGGCTAATTAGCCTAAAGAGCATGAGGGAAATGGAGTACCTGGTGGATAACACAGGGGAAACACACAAGCACAGGGACAGCATTCAAACTCCACACAAAAATAGTTGAGTGAGGTACAGTGGTGTGAAAAAGTTTATGCCCCTTCCTAATTTCTTTTTTTTTTTTTTGCATGTTTGTCACACTTAAATATTTCAGATCATCAAACAAATTCAAATAATAGTCAGAGACAACACAAGTAAACACAAAATGTAGTTTTTAAATGAATAAATGAATAAATTTATTATTAAGGGAAATAAAAAAGCACTCTTGACCAGTTCTACACACTCTACAGGATCCTGGAGGCATAGGAGTTTGCCCAACCAGTCCACATGTGCTTTGTGGACTTGGATAAGGCTTTCGACCGTGTCCCTCGGGCTATCTTGTGGGGTGTGCTCCGGGAATATGGCATACTGTTCGGTCTCTGTATTGCTGGACCAAGAACTTTGTCCGTATTGGTAATGTCAATTAGTTTTCAGTGGGGATTGGACCTCAGTGCTTAGGCTGCTGCCCCTGAGACCCTACTCTGGAACAAGTGAATGAAGATGAATGAGTGGATTAATGAATGACACAAAAAATTTAACTGAATCTTTTTTTTTTTTTTTTTTCTGTCACAATTTGACAAAAAGCTAGGAGGGTGGGAGCAAACATACTTGTTATTTGGAATAGCCTAATTGATTCTGAAACGTGGTGTTTGTTGTGGCCTAGCATAGTTTGAGCACAGAGCTGGGGGGGTCACGTTGAAGGTGGTCTTGGATGTCATCATCTGGCAAGATGTCTTTTCAACACAATTGTTGACATCAGGTGATCGACATAATCTAAAAATAAAAATTTAGCTTGCAAGTCATGGATAATTGAAAAACATTCATAAATAAAAATGTATTGTGTTTTGTCATTTTACAAAAATATGACTGGCAATACAAGGTAGAAAAAATATTTAAAACACAGATTGAAAATTACCTGGCAACGATTCCTGCATGAGAGAAAATGTACATTTTTTGGAGCAAACTGGTTGATCAGACTATGAAATGCTACCCAACATTGAAGTCTGATACTTTCCGACAATTTCTCCACACCCTTGTAGAGTCCAACACAAATTTCTCAAATGTGGTTGCAACCTCAGAGCCTTAGAGAAATATTATGTACATACAAGCTGACAAGTTATATGGATTCAAAATCATGTAAAAGGAGTATGGTTGAGGAACTTACACTGTGGTAACCACTTTTTTTTTAGGCATCTCCTTGAAGCAGACCATGAGTATACTTGCTGAAGAGCTTTTTATGTCCCGAATAGATATTTTGAACATGGTTGGCTGACTGACTGCTACTTTGTCACAGTCAGGAGTCTATTCTCAGGAGATGTGGAAATCCGAGGCTTTAGTTCATGGCAACCTTTTTGGTGAGCTAGAGCCTGCAACTTTCTGTCAACACCTGAGCAAGAATATAACAATATTGCTATATTGGTATTTTCAGTGTTTTTGTTTATTAGCCATTCTTTTACCTCAATATACTTGTAGCAATGATTTTTTTTTTTGGTTTTCATTGCCTACAATAGTCTTGTGTAATACATTTTCACAAAAAAAAGTTATAGAGAAGTATTTCTTTTACTTCTTTTTATTAGAAGCCCTTTTAGACAAAAGCAGTGGTGTATAATCTTCACTACACACTACTTTTTATGGTGTGAAATATAACTTTGGCAAAATGCCATGTCATAGAGATGCAGAACACTAATTCAACCAAATCCACCTGAAGATTTGCCTGGGGGAAAAAAAAACAGTCAATTTACAACTCAAATACTTATTGATTTATACATAAAAGATAACAACCTGGAAAACCTTAATTTAACTATGCCAATTTCAAGACCATTATTTTGAACATCAGCATGCTCCAAGCCAGCTAGCTCCATACTGTTACTGCCACCACATTCATTACACTGTAAAATAAAGCATTTGGTTATTTTGATTGTGATTTCAAATTGTTGGAATAATTTAAAATAAATCAGGAACATTTTGTCCATGTATCTTTCCACATGTATCTGCACAAGCTGGATGTCAACAATGATGTTGTGGTCCAGTTCCATGAAGGTGTAGCAGCCAAATTTCACACAGCTGTCAGCATAGCAATCTCTGCACAGGGCTAAAGGTTTCCCTTCCATCTGAAGCAGGCTGAGATGAGAAATCTGAAATGTGCCCACATTCTCTGCACCACAGGCTGAAGGACACTGTTTTGGTGATTGAAACATGTCCTTTTTGATATGCATGGCACTTTCATGTGCGCTTTCGGAGAAAATAATAAATGCTGATAGAGTATTCCCATTAGCAAGTTTCCCCATATATGCCAAGCTTTTACAGACATTCTTGTGCCTGCACCTGGTGCACTTCAGAGTGACCAATAAAAAGGTACCCAGAGTGTCTTTGGATATGCTAACTGGGCAGCTTCCACAGCAGGACAGTGACACCACTTGAAGAGCTGAGTGAAGAGGAGGAAGAGACAAAGTATTTCTCTTCCTGGTCTGGTGGTAATGAAATGGGATCTGAATCTGATTCTGTGTCAGTCACACAACTGCACATGGATGAAATGGGACTGTACACCGAATCGATTTCAGTTTCCTTAACAGGGGAAGAGCTCATGTCAAAATCTTTAACAAATTGATAGGTATCTGGATCGATGTGTGTGTGGATGCTGTGTGGTCCCTGAGCAGAGTGCACTGCACTTCCACACTTCTTGTCTGGACTGGAAGATTTACCTGTACAGCTGAAAGAAAAAATATATATTTTCTTATGGGTATACCTGTCATAAATATGTTGGTACAATACACAAACCATATATGATTTTGGCTTATAAAATATAAATAACTTTTTGGTTTCCCATGTAAGTGTGCATGGAGTTTCCTGTTTTGTTGAACAATTTTGGGATTTGTTTGGCATGCAACCTCTGTGAAGATGCTGCTGCTTGCCTGGAAAAGGAACCAATTATCATTAATCATTTTTATTGGATCATTTGGAAAAATATTAGTATTTCCAAACGAGATATCAAGTCAGTACAAATTTATCAAAAACCTCAAAATCCATTTCTGATGGACATTCTTCTACCATATCCGGCTCATTGGCAACTGGCCACATGCATATAAACAACAAATTATACATTTAAAAACATACCCTGTGAGAGTGTATGTGTATAGCTTTGCCAATGGAACCACAAATTGGGACAGCTAGTCTAAATGTTCAAGTTAAGTAAAACAAGATCTAAATCATGCCATTAGATAGTCAAAGCCATTTCTCAGAATGATACACAGGTTTTATGGCCTAACTTTGTGTACATTAAAATTTTCAGGCTTTCACCTGTTCAAAAATTTGTAAGTTTCATGGTGCCCAACTGCATAAAGCTGTGAAAAAAAAACCCAATCCTATGTCCAAATGATAGATTAAGAGGGTGTTTTTGTACGGACAAAAAAACCCCCAAAAAATTAATGTTTCATTAGAGAAGCCATACTCAAATATACATCACAATAATATACATGTGCTATATATAAGGCCACAGCAAAATTCAAATAGTGAACATTCTTACCCTGGCTTGTTCTCTTTTGGCAAAAGATATGATTTGGCACATTGTTCTCGAAACACAAGACAGTGTGAAGCAAAGAACAAGCTAAATAAACTGAACACAAATTGGACCATTTCGTGCATTTCCAGATTGCACGTGTTTTTGACACGTTTCTTTCCCACTCCTTTGCAATTTCAGGTCGTTTTTTTCCAGGGAAAGGAATGAAGTTTCACTCCTTCTGATGCAGTATTCGAACAACCGCACACCACACAAATAATCCCTTTGTGTTTAAAAGCCATAAGCTGATGAGGGAAATCAAGAAAACAAAACCGCTAGATATCGCCAGATTGTGCGCGTAAAACCATGAAAACTTCTACATAAAAAATACATAACACTGATGTGATGTCATTTTCGCCTCCTGGAAATGAGTGCTATTCAAGGTTGGGTCAATTTCATGGTGCAAAATTTAAAATGACTCCATGTTTTAAATGTCCAGTTTAATTGAGTAGCATTATCAGACTTAGAGTTTTGGAATGACATGGTATTATTTAAAAAAACATACAAAGTGACTGTCAGTGGGTCTTAAATCGCTTTAATGAAATAATGGCTTTAGTTCATGTAGTACATACATAGCTGACAGTATGAATGGCTTACATGAGAGTATGATCCCATACTATGATCAACATGAATTGTAAGCAATGACCAGTAGCTGAACCAGCCTTTACTGTTTACAAACTATGGAGCCTTACTATATCCAATTTTGCAAGAAACAGATTGGTTGAAACAACCAACATATTGTTAAATCCAAAACAGTTGTTGCATCAAGTATTTGACTGGTTGCTTTGTCGGCTACAGAGTCACATTTTAAGTCACAAAACTTGCATAGCATCATCATATTTTAGTGACATACTAGATATGATTGGCATATCATCAGTATACTTCTGATTCTAATATAAATCAAATTCAAATTTATTTGTCACATACAAATTATACACAGTACAATATGTAGTGAAATGCTTAGTACGACTGTCCAAAATGTAAACAATAATCTATCAAAGTAACAAGGAAAAAAAAAACAATGATTGGCATTTCTTTACCAAACCCAAATACTAACAGAATGGGGATGTGTAGGTGTTTATATGTTACAATATGAAAAGTGTAGCCCTATTGTCTGTATACAGTGACTCACATATTCAAGAATATACAACCATCTATCTGAACATCCTTTTTTTTTAACTGTAGTCTGAGAATTAAAACAAATAATAATTTTAATATTGATTAATTGATATGTTTGCTTCTTGATTAGTTTATTTATGTTTTAATATATATTGATGGTCGGGCAGCACAGTCACATAGGAGTTAGCACTTGTCACAGAATGAAGATCCGGGGTTCAAGCCCTGTGCCTGTTTCTCTGTGAAGTTTGCATGTTCTCCTTGTGATTGCCTGAGTTTCCTCTGATTTCTCTTACAGTCTACGGGCACTCACATTGGGATTGGATATACTCAATTGCCCCTTCATGTGATGTAATAGTAAATGAAAGAGAATTTAGAAGACTGTGTAAGAGGGATATTTTAGTTAATTTACTATAAAACATCGTAGTCCCATGAGTCACAATTGTGACCAATTATTGAAAAAATTTGTCCACCTAAGTTTCTATGAAATTATAATTAATTACGATCATTTCATTGATATGATTTGATTTGATCAATTGAGAAATATTAGACTCCTTGGATAGCCCTGCTGGATCTTTGTGATGAAGTGTATGCAAGGAATATAAGCATTTTTTTTTTAAATCACTGGCAAGAGGGACCATCCAAATAAATATACACTATGCCTGCTTTGTGTAAAAGGGACGATAACAAGGTGTTTTTCACTATACAATTGCTGTTTCATTTTTCTCCACCAGAGGGGTGCTTTCTGCCACTGTGGTGCTTGTTTTATTTTAATTCATAAGGCACTTGTAGGCCTTTAATACATGGTTGCAACTTTTGATGTCAAAATAATTTAACTCATTTATTATTATTTTTTAATGAAATGCAAATAAATTAATTAATTAATTAATAATATTAATAATAAATAAGTTAATACTATTATTAGTAGTATTTTTAAATAATTTTCATCAATCAATTAAGTTTAAAAAGAGATGAATTGTGTGGATTTTCTCTATGAAACTGTTACTTTCCATCCTGGCTTTTATGACAGCTTATCTAATGAAACCCCACTATAATAAATAAATGCATGTCTTCTTGAAAAACCTAAGCAAATAATATAATTGTGTCATTGGTACTTTCTTGGTATCGGTGCCATGCAGATGAGTTTAGGTATGTGAAACCCTATACTACACAGGACAAAGCTGATGATTCTATTTACAATTTAATTTTACCCATATTATTATTTTTTTTAATTACAATACTTGTAAATGAAATCAGGATGGTGTGTGTGTGTAATTGGTCCTGGTGGGACTCTTATGCAGGCATAACAGAAGGCAGGCTTTTCTTTTTTCCTAAACAGCTTATATGTACCTGAGGGACCGCTCCCTCAACACACCTGCCACAAGAGCACCTAATGCACATGAGTGGAAACTCTTGTGTGTACAGTAAGTCATAATATGACATGTGTTTTACATATTTGCAATGTTTGTGAAATGTCAAGTGATTCAAGTAAACTACATGTTAAATATTCACTTAGGAATTGACATTAGATCAGAGGTTCTGGGTCAAAAAGATAAAATAAATTGTTTCTTCTCCCCAAAAGATGTTTGGTTTAGTTACAGAAGTTCATTCATTTATTTTCTGAGCCACTTAATCCTAATTAGGGTGACAGGGGGGCTGGTGACCATCTCAGCCGACTCTGGGCGAGGGCAGGGTACACCCTGGACAGTTCGCCAGGTCATCACAGGGCTTAGTTACATAAGCCCACACACACACAAACACACACACCTTCATTCCTTTAAATATACCGCATTTTTTCCATAAAATCCAGAATGTTCCATAATTGAAAGCTTTAGAGAGGTACAAACAAACAAAGAAATAAATGTGTGTGTGTGTGCGTGCATGCGCACGTGTGTGCATTTCTTATAAATAATCAGAGAAAATATTACAAAATGATCATATAAAAAGTAAATGTCACTGTAAAAGTTTATTTAATGGAGTTAATACACATCATTGTAACTTAACATAAACTAAAACAGGATCTAAATATTTTAGCAGCTAAGTCACTTAACAGTTGGTTTTCCAATCACTTGCTTTTTATTGTTCTTTTCTGGTTTCAGTATAATTACATAACACTTTGGGAGAAATATACAGAAGAGTAATCCAAAACTTGATGCTAAAATAGCAAATATCTCTACAGCTACAGTGAATTTACCAGGAGAGCTGACATAAGCAGGAATAAAGGTGATCCAAACTGCACAAAATATCAGCATACTGAATGTGATTAATTTGGCTTCATTGAAATTGTCAGGCAGCTTCCGGGCCAGAAAAGCCAAAACGAAACACAAAAGTGCCAAAAGTCCTATATAACCCAACACAGCCCAGAAACCTATTGGCGAGCCTACATTACATTCTAATATAATTTTTTCCTTGAAGTAATCCATGTTCTTATAGGGAAAAGGGGGGGATATTGTTAACCATATCACACAGATAAGGACTTGTATAAGAGTGAATGCAAGAACACTGAATCTCTGCTGTAGAGGCCCAAACCATTTCATGACGTTACTACCTGGAAGTGTAGCCCTGAAGGCCATTAATACCACAAGTGTTTTACCCAGAACACAAGAGATACAGAGGACAAAGGTGATCCCAAATACTGTGTGGCGCAGCATACAGGACCACTCAGAAGGTCGTCCAATGAAGGTTAGTGAACAGAGAAAACAAAGAGTCAGGGAAAAGAGCAACAGGAAGCTTAATTCTGAATTATTTGCTTTAACAATTGGTGTGTCCTTGTATATAAAGAAAATTACAGCAGTGGCGATGGTGAAAGATACTCCTAGCAAAGAAAACAACACAAGAATGATTCCCATTATTTCCTCAAATGACAAGAATTCCACCAGTTTTAAGACACAGTTATCTTTCTTGTCATTAGACCACAGTTCGGGTGGGCACTTGACGCAAGTAACAGAATCTAAAGAAAAAGAAAATAAATATAAACTTGGCTATTATATTAACCATTCATTTTTTAGGCCTGCATCCAATTTATAAAACTCATTGCATAAAATCCTTCCTTTGTATGCATTAATTAAATGTTCTTCATTATACCTGTCATATTACTGATTTCTCCCTCTGCGCATGGTATACAGTCATAGCAGCATATTGGTCTTCCTTTCTGCACGGCTCTCCTAGTGCCGGGGAGACAACTCTGACTGCACACAGAGACCGGCACCTGTAAACCACAGTTACTTGTTTGTTTGTTTTTTTAATCATATCCATTTATTGTACATAATTTATTGATATGTCATTGCTGTACTGTACCTGACGTTTATTATGGGCCCAGTTTATACTGATATTATTAAATGACAGTTGAAGGTGTGTTTGTAAAGAAGCATCATAGAAGCCCACTTTAACAAGCATTGTTTTATTATCTTCATTTTCCTGCCAATTCAGCAAATCATACCTTGCTGCTGGGTCTCCATTCTCATCAAAGAATACATGCTCTCCCATGTTAGTGGTAAAATGGAGTTTCTTCAACTCACTGACAACCTAAATAACAACTTTTTGTTTCAGTAAAATTCATTAATTTATTCATTTATTTGTTCAATTACTCACCCATTTGTTTAGATAGATAGGATAGATAGTTATCTACTAAGTTTGTTATTTAATTACTCAGTTTGTCTTTGTTTGTCCTTCTCTATCTTTACACTTACATGCCATGGTTGATGGTTATCTATCAGGTTAATGCACACATTAGCACCTTCATGACCACTGTCCTTTTTTGAGCAGCCATAACTCTTGTGCAGGGCATAAGCCACAGCATACACAGCCTTGTATACATTGTTTGCAATTTGTAGTTCTGAAACATCTGTATATTGGTTCTGCACTTCACTAAGTTTTTCATTGCCTTTGCACATTTCTTTGAAATTGACATTTTCTCTTGTAAATAGCTTACATTCAAATATTGTCTCCCACAACTTTTTGAAAAGATCTGTATCAGAAGATGGATTAAGCTTGGTCAGAAATTCCCCTAGACCATTGATTCTAGCTTTTGGGATAGCAAAACCCAAAGATCCTTTCAGAATAGGTTGCCATTCAGCAGTAGCAATGTTCATGTCAGAGATCCAAGACTCACTTCCAATCCACTGAAAACCAGTGATGTTCTGCAAAACCATTTCCTGTAAAAGAACCTCCATATCTGAGTATGAGATAAAAGCTACAATAACTTTGGAGGTTGCAGCCCTAATGATCTCAACTATTCTCAGAATCTTTTCTCTGGTGTCTGTTCTAAAAAATGCCTCTGAAAATTCAACACAAACTCCTTCTTCTTTGGCTGCACTTATAAAGGTGTTCATACCATTGTTCCCATAGTCATTATCACTGCAAACAGCTCCGACCCATGTCCAACCAAAATGCCTGACCAACTTAGCCAAAGCTCGACTCTGGTAGTAATCACTGGGAACAGTTCTGAAGAAAGATGGGTATTTCTTTTTGTTACTTAGGCATGCACATGTTGCAAAATGACTGATCTGTAGTACAGACAAATAAAAAAGAAACAAATTATAGAAGATATTAACATCCATATTTTATGTTTTGTTATTGTTTTTATTATCAATAACTAACTAATCATTAATGTTAATTAGCGGCAGTGGTGGCCTGGTGGTAGGGTGCTGGTTACTAAACCCAAGGTTGGAGGTTCAAGCCCCACTATCAATGGGATGTCACTGCTGTCCCCCCAGTGTAACTAACTGGGTTATCAAATGCAGGCCATGTCTCTTACTGTCTGTGGTGAGAGGCATGCCCTGGTGAACTGTCCAGGGTGTACTCTTCCCTCGTCCGGAGTCCGCTGAGATAGGCGCTAGCCTCCCCATGACCCTAATTAGGATTAAGCGGTTCAGAAAATGAATGAATAAATGTTAATTAATAATTAATACAAATGTTATTAGCATTATTATTTATTATAATTTTTTGTAATGATAATCTAATTTACTGGACAACCATCTATAGACACAGTAAATGCAGTCATTTGAGTATTACATGGTTTAGTAATGAGAAGACCAAATTCGGTACATATTTTCACAGTTGTTTATTTTTCAACAGAAAAATAGATAGATACATATAAAGATAGATAGATAGATATACAGACAAAAGACTTACCACAGGAATGTGCAAAGGTCCTATTGTAGCTGAGATGGCCATTGTTGGGGTAGATGATGTCTCTGCTATAATTGCTTGAACTGTTGCAGGATTGAAGCAAGATAATAAAGATGTATTTTCTCTGTGTCCATTTGCTAAGGACAAGGAAGCTCTTATAGCCATTTCTACTGATCCACAGGAATCATAGATTTTATAACCCAGACTGACACCAGGCAGAATATCAGTTCTGTTGTTTATTTCTTCGATGGCAAATACCATTGTCTGTGCATTTTTAAATTCTCGGAGGCTCAAACTACAGTATGTAAGTAAGTACCAAAGAAATTTTATGAAAATTTTCTTTAAGGTCATAAGAAAAATGCATAATTTTTGTAATGTCAAAAATAATATTACAATTGTAATAAATAATATAATGCATGTGACAATAAATACAGATTTAATATGCTCCATTTTATAAAAAAAAGCAGATGAAATTAAACCTCTTACTTTTTTTATTTATTTGTCTTTTTTTAACACCTTTAAGCTCACCTCTTACAGTTGTACAGCTGTGGCCCAGATGTGAAAGCATTTACTGTTTGTTCCCAGCTGTTGTGGAAGGAAAATATTCCACCAATCATTACATCTCCATCTCTACTAAACTGAGGCGGATTGAGCAGCCCTCTGAAGCTGCATGGATGATCAGCAGATCTTACTGTAGTGAACAGAAGCCATGTGAGTAGGAAACTCATTGTCACACTTCAGAAAACATCTTGGCCGCTGGGCTTTTATATAACCATTTTGGCTTTGAAATGGATTAAGGCTAAGGGGGAGGGCATTAACTGTGCAGGTCATTATCAAATTTGGTTGGACTGCTTATTAAAAAATGTCATTTCGACTGCATTACATTGCTAAATGTACTGTATTAATTTAAGCTGGTGCCTACAGTAAACTGTACAAAATGTATTTTACTATAAAATGTGTATATATTTTAGCCAAATCAACAGTAAACACTGAAACACTGCTGTATACATATTTATATATATATATATAAGATCTTGAGTCAATTTTCCATAAAACAGAGCTCAATAAGTTGAAGTAGAGCTAAATATATTGTATGTGGGAAAAAATAACAGTACTACAATTTTATCCCGACAAGCCTGTTTCGT
>JAOUQZ010000031.1:2005341-2019419 GCA_028564935.1 Neosilurus hyrtlii
GGGGGGGGGGGGGGGGGGGGGGGGGTTTAAAATCAAACAAAGTAAAATATATTTTATTTTTATATATGTATGCGTGTGTCAAAGCTAATTTATGCAAAGTGTGGAAAAACAGTGCCTTAGCACCACTTTAAACTTACAGTAAGAAGATCCAGTTTCTTCTTTGTAGGACAAGTTTGCTTGCAATCAAGAAGGTTGTGTAGGGTGTGGCCAATGGCATAAACGCCTTTATACACATTACTGATAATGGGCAACAGGGACATATCTGTAAAGGTGTTTTTCATTTGAGACACATTTTCTTCTCCTGTGCACATGGGTAAATCCTCCAAATCAGAATCATTCTGCATTGTATATTTACAACTAAACAGAGCCTCCCAAAATTTTGTAAAAATAGCACCACCAACAGATTGGAGTGGTTTAATATTGAGAATGAAGTCCTCTAGTCCTGTTACAGTTGTTTTAGAAATAGCAAGTCCTATAGCTCCTTGGAGTATATTTTGCTTATCCATTTTGGCGACTATTGGATCACCCATCCAACTCTCAGTTCCCACCCATTGATATCCAGTGATGTTGTGTTCAGTAAATACATGCACTAAAATTTCCCAATCCCAGTGACCGAGAAATCCTACTATTACACGCGAACTTGAGCTTTTGATTTTTTGTACAATTCTCAACACACTCTCTTTTGAGTAGGTTCTAAAAAATGGAAGGGAATATTCTAAACATATGCCCAACTGTTCTGCAATTTTAGTAAATGTAGCCATCCCATTGTTACCATAGTCATCATCTCTTCTTATAGCTCCCACCCAGGTCCAGCCAAAGTGCTTGACCATTTCTGCCAGGGCCCTGGATTGGTGGTAATCACTTGGAACAGTGCGCAAAAATGAAGGATATTTCTTTTTGTCACTGAGACACTCACAAGTGGAAGAGTGACTGATCTGAAATAACATTACCATCAACTCTTTCATTCATTTTGCACAATACAACTGGTTAAATGTAAGCATCAACTTTTTTTTTAACATTTTACATAGAGATATATTATTTGAATTGTTAATGGTACAAATTCTTACCAAGGGCATGTTAAAAGGACCAATACTCCTTGCTATAGCTGTGGAAACTGCTGAATATACCTCACCAATTATGGCTTGTACCTGGCCTGTACTGCAGTCCTGATGTTCAGCTGAGTTCTTATTTCCATTAATAAGTGTCATTGCCATTTTAACTCCCATTGCTGCAGAACTACAGGTGTCATAAATTTCATAGCCCAGTGAGACTCCAGGAAGTAAAGATGAACTGTTGTTTATCTCTTCTACTGCATAGATCAGAGACTGTGTGTATTGAAAGGCTCTGAAATCTAAGCTGATACAATTATAAGTAGATTAGTGTGGAAAATGCCTTAATGTGGCATAAAGTAACAACATAATTTTTTTAGCTTATCATAAATTATATTTAATAAACAACCCACATTCTTCATCAATATTGCTTACCTTGTGCACTTTATTGGAGGTGGCATGACTGAAAAAGTCAAGTCTGTAAACTCCCAGCTACTATAAAATGGGAAAATTCCTCCAACTATAATATCACCACTTTTCCAAAAATGTGGGTGTGCAAGCTCTCCTTGGAGGCTACAAGTAGTGTCAGCAGCTCTGGAAAAATTGATGATTACTATTATCATATTCAAGACAGTATACATGGACTCCATCCACCTATATTGCTTTAAAGTACAGACAGTGCACAATGTGTGTGGTCTAATCCTTTTGTTAGTTTAACAGGAAGGATTTAATGGTATTTATACTAATGGAAATGCAAATTCTCTATGGTATAGATAACACACATGAGTCGCAATCAAAGGAGGTCTAATGTTTTCCAAAATCCACGTGCAACCTACATGCTTACCAATAATATATTTTTGTTTTTTTTTTAATAAAATTTCACATAAAGTGACAGTACACAATCATAATATATTTGTTTTCCAGTTTAAGTACAATCGATATCTGAGTGATTATGTGGTGCAATCATTAATTTATAAATGGACACAAAACCATCATATATATGCTCTTGATTTAATGAATTTATTTGTCTTATCTACCTATCTATTCATCATTCATTTATTTTCGATACTGCTTAATCCTAATTAGTGTCATGGGGAGGCTGGAACCCATCTCAGGACTCTGGACAGCTCGTCAGAGCAGCACAGCAATGGTTCTTTTACATGCTTCTTCTCATTATAGACAGTAAGAGACATGGCTGGCCTTTGATAACCCAGTTAGCTGCACTGTACAATAAAGAGACAGCTCTTTGTCACACAGTAGTGACAAACCGATGACAGTGGGGCTTGAACCCCTGACCTTGGGATCAGCAATCCAGCACCCTACCACTGGGCCACCACTGCCCTATCTATCTATCTATCTATCTATCTATCTATCTATCTATCTATCTAGCAGATGGGATATGATATATGCAAATATTTAACAATTATACTTCTTCGGATCAAAAAAACAAAACTATTACCTTTGTTTCAATAATAATAGCATTGTATTTATTATTCATTAAACACATTACCATGAGTGGCTCAAAGTTGTAACACCAACTTATGCACAGTTGAATAAATAGCACCACGATGAGTATAGTGTTTATTTCACGAGTGGCAAATAGATGACAAAAAAAAATATTTAAACATATTAAACATACACTGTTGTAATACAGTATTTCATTAAGGCTCAAGAATTGGAGCATCATTTAAATAGTATTTTACATACTTTTTTTTAAAGTATTTTGAAATGAACTTAGCTGTCTTAAAGATAACTAAGTTTAAGACAATAAGGAAAAGGGTGATAGTACTGATTATTGTTTAAATTAATAACTCAGTTAATTTTTCCCATGATTTGCTTTTTAGTGTTTCTCTCAGGCTTCAATATAATTATATAACATTTTGGAAGAAAGATGCAGAACAGCAAACCAAAACTTGAGGCTAAAATAGCAAATATCTCTACTGCTACAGTAAATTTTCCAGGTGAACTCACATAAGCAGGTATAAATGTGATCCAGACTGCACAAAACATTAGCATGCTGAATGTAATGAACTTAGCTTCATTAAAATTGTCAGGCAACTTCCGAGCCAGAAAAGCCAAAACAAAACATAAAATTGCCAAAATTCCTATATAGCCCAAAACAGCCCAGAAACCAAGGTTTGAGCCTAAATTACACTCTAGAATGACCTTGTCTTTGTAGTGCTTTAGATTTTTGAAAGGAAAAGGTGGAGATATTGACAGCCAAAGCACACAAATTAGAACCTGTATGAGAGTGAAAGCAAGTACACTGAGTCTCTGTTGTGGGGGTCCAAACCATTTCATGACATTACTACCTGGAAGTGTAGCCCTGAAGGCCATTAATACCACTATGGTCTTCCCCAGGACACAGGAAATGCAGAGGACAAAAGTTATCCCAAATGCTGTGTGGCGCAGCATACAAGACCACTCAGAGGGACGTCCAATGAAAGTAAGTGAACAGAGGAAACACAGGGCCAGAGAAAAGAGCAGAAGGAAGCTCATCTCAGAGTTATTAGCTTTTACAATTGGTGTATCTTTATACCTGAAGAATATGATTACTATTACCACTGTCAAAAATGCACCAAAAATAGATGCTGCTGACAGTAAAATTCCCATCGTTTCCTCATAAGACAAATATTCGATTTCCTTTTTTACACACTGATCTTTGCGTGCATTTGACCAGTATTCTTGCTGGCACTGTTGACATTTAATTGAGTCTGATACAGAATGAAACAGAAAATAAGTTGTAAAAATTAGCTGGACAAAATTTGTGGCCTATACCTTCTGACCTTAATGTGTCCGTATGTGTGTGTATAGAGAAATGGACTGCCAACTTAAATTTGTTGTAAATATTGTAATGTGCATGCGTAAATGCGCAAATAGAAAGAGGGAGTGTTTACTTCCGGCTGACATTTGAAATGAACTGTTTCACAAATTAATCGTTTGTATTCACACACACACATATGATATGCATTTGTCTTATTGAGGATAAATACATACACCCTAACTCTTCCACTCCTGTTTAGATTCAAGTTCGGCTGCAATTCTTAAATGTCCCTTTGATTAAACTCATGTTCAAAATGGGTTCGATCAAAGAAACATTTAAGACACCAAGGGACATGACTGTAATTGGTTGTGTGTGTGTCTGTGTTGGCTGGGCAATGGTCTGGTGAGCTGCTCAGGATGTACCCTGCCTTCTTCATGCAAAGCCTGCTGAGAAAGGCTCCAACCTCTCCCCAACCCTAGTAAGATTTATTTGGGCCATTTATATATATATATACATATATATACATACTATGATTTTGGATCAGTATTTTTTTGTTTGATGGTAAGGTTAAAATGTGATAACTGTCCAAAGTTTATAAGAAGTCCACCTTTGCTATAATTCACTTTTAAAATAATGCAAAAGGTGTTTTGATCTCAGATTTATTTTTCACGGACGTTACGTGAAGTTACTATACTTGTAATCAGCAAATTTACTCATTCATTCATTCATTAAATTTCTGAACTCCGCAATCCTTCTTGGTGTCGTGGGGAGGCTGGTGCCCATCTCAGCCAACTTTGGGTGAGGGCAGAGTACACCCTGGACAGCTCGCCAGGCCATTGAGAGCAAATGTACTCATTCATTTTTGTCAGCACGCAAATCATGTAAGAAAATTAGTGTGTTTATTCTAAACTTCAACAGAACAAAGTCCAACAGAAACTGCAAAAACTACTGACACTAGCCAGAGAAAATACAATTATTAAAGCATTGTAAATTTTCAATTTCTGCATGAGACGAAAAGTCAAAAAACAATAAAACATGAAAACAGCAGAAAAGTGATGAGAGTTTAAAAGAACTGTCAAATCACACTAGAAATCAAACAGCCCTCTCCTCGGTCAAGCCATATGGGCATCGTTGACAGAAATTAGTGAACGAAATCTTACAGTTGGACGTCCATCTCTCTCTCTCTCACACACATACATACATATATATATATATATATATATATATATATATATATATATATATATATATATATACACACACACACACACACACACACACACAGTACATTAGCATGCATTTAACTTAGATTTTTTTTTCTTATCTGTTACCTGACATATTACTGATCTCTCCTACAGCACATGGGATACAATCAAAGCAGCAGATGGGTTTTCCTTTCTGTACAGCTTTTCTGGTGCCTGGAGGACAGCTCTCATGGCATACAGATATTGGTACCTATTATTAAAAAGAAAATTTATAATAAAATCTTCAGTATTTCTTTTTGAATTAAATAGCATTTTTAATGTTGGGCCTACTTGTTAAAATAAATTTTGAGCTTAACCTGACAATTTATACCTCATACCTACCTTATTGGTATTCTGTGCCCACACAACGGAGGCCATGTTTACTGCTAATTGTCCGTGAACAGGAAAAGAGGAGTCGTAAAGTCCAACAGTGACAAATTCACTTTGATTATTTTTATTAATTTGCCAGTTTATTATTTCATATTTTGCAGGTGGGTCACCATTTATATCGAAATAAACTTCTTCACCTTCTTTGGTTTTAAAACGTACCTTTCTGAGGTGTTCTAGAAACTTGGGAAATAGAGCAAATGTATATGTTAACTTTTTTCTTTTTGAATAGAATAGAAATAAAATAGAATAGAAATGAATAGAAATTAGTTTTACATTTGTTCAAAATGTGTTCAGCAGTGGTCTAAAGCCTATGTGAAACCTTTGTAACAGTATTAACTTACCTTGACAGGATCGGGCTGTTTATTTGTAGGACATGTTTGCTGACAGCCCAGAACCTCATGAAGTGTATGGGCAATGGCATACACTCCTTTATACACATTGCTGAAAATTGGCATCAAGGACATGTCAGTAAAAGTGTTTTCCATTTCTGGCAGGTTCTCTTCTCCTGTGCACACTGGTGAGTTCTCTGAATCATTCTGTGGTGTATATTTACACTTAAACAAAGCCTCCCAAAAACTTTTAAAAATGGCATTTCCCACAGATTTTAGTGGCTTAACATCTAAAATGAAGTCCTTTAAACCTGCCACCTTTGTCTTGGGGATAGCTAGCCCTATAGCTCCTTGCAGTATGTTGTGCTTATCATGTAAGGCCACTATTGGATCAGCAATCCAGCCCTCAGTTCCTACCCACTGATAACCAGTAATGTTGTGTTCAGAAAACACATGCACCAAAATTTCCAAATCCCACTGAGTAAGAAAGCCAACTATCACTCGAGAAGTGGCACTTTTAATTTGTTTGACAATTCTTAGCACTTTTTCCTGTGAGTAGGTTCCAAAAAATGGAAGGGAATATTCTAAGCATATCCCCAACTGCTCAGCAACTTTGGTAAAAGTGGCCATTCCATTGTTACCATAATCATCATCTCTTCTTATTCCTCCCACCCAGGTCCAACCAAAGTGCTTAACCATCTCTGCCAGTGCTCTGCTCTGATAGTAATCACTGGGAATAGTGCGCAAAAATGAGGGATATTTCCTCTTGTCACTGAGACATTCACAAGTGGCAAAGTAACTGATCTGAACGTGTAATTAAAAAAACACAGGTATCTCTGCATTAGGTTCAGGGTTAATTTTTCCACCTAACATAAAAAATAAGCTAAACAATTTATTTTCTTTTATATTACATTCTAACACCCACCAAAACTGTTTTGCACAGACTTATATCAGTGCCTAATTTCTCCTTTTGGGATTAATACTATAGCACCAAGAAAAATAATGCATAAGTAATTATAAATATTGCATAAATTCTTACTAAGGGAATGTTGAATGGCCCAATACTCTTCGCAATAGCCATGGACACTGATGAGTAGGTCTCCCCTATAATGGCTTGCACCTGGGCTGGCTTGGTGCAGATGTCATCAGAGAAGTTCTCATTTCCATTCATTAGTGTCATTGCCACTTTAGCTCCCAATGCTGCAGAACCACAGGTGTCATAGATCTTGTAGCCAAGTGAGACTCCAGGCAATAAAGAGGAGCTGTTGTTGATTTCCTCTGTTGCAAAGATCAAGGACTGTGAATACTGGAAAGCTCTGAAATCAAGACTGATTAGACAAAATAAAGATCAGAAAAAAGTACAAATATACAGTTTATTTATTATTTAAAATTATTTAGTCAACAGTAACTTTGTGTGAATTGCATTACTTAGTGAGGTTTCAGTTTATGATAATAAATGTAAGAAATGCTTATTTTCCTTTTTGCTGCTTACCTTGTACACTTAAATGAAGACGGCTTAGTTGAATATGATGAGTCTGTGATTTCCCAACTACTGTGAAAAGGGAAAATTGCTCCAACAATGATGTCACCATTCTTCCATATATGTGGGTACACAGGCTCTCCCTGCATGATACAAGTAGCCTTATTAGCTCTGGAAAAATTAATAACAGCCATAACAATATGAAAAAGTGTAAATATAGAATCCATTTATTACTGCAGAAAAAACAAACAATATAATAGAATGTGTGTGTGTGTGTGTGTGTGTGTGTGTGTGTGTGTGTGTGTGTGTGGTCTTATGTGTCATCAAGTTGAACTGGAAGCATATGTGATATTTATACAAATCAAAATGCAAGTCTCTATGGTATAGATGCACTTGTGGTCATGTGCATGACCAAAGGAGGAGTGACAATGTGACAGTCTGTGTTACATTTGTCACATTTCCATGCCTACAGTGTTTCCTGTTCCTTATTTTATAATAGGTACTATATGTATGGTAAACTTGTCTTACAACATACATGTACACATCTCTTTGAATGTTTACACTTGAACATTAGGGCAAGCCACTGCAGAACATTAAACAACATAACCAATAATTCTTGTAGGCTAAAAACTTATAATTTAAAAACTTATCATTTTTTATAGGCTAAAAACTTGGTAAGTGTTTATACATATTTGAATATTTTCCTTTACCTTTTGTGTAAACATCAGTACTTCTCTCAGCAGGCTTTCTTTCTTGAGTATGGGGCTATCCTATCAGGATTTGTTTATCCAAGTAAACATTATAAATCACTTCACATTTTCAACACTTTTTGCAAAAAATAATTCTGTCTCGCAATCATTTTGGCTTTACGCTGAGAGGAGCCGATAAAATAGTCCTCAAAAATTCCTCAAGATGTTTAGTTGCTAAATAGCTAGACATTACTAGTCAGTGTCACACACACAGCTTTTTCTGCAGCTTTCCGTACTTACTACCTTTCCCAGCAACCCTTGAAGCACTTCCAGTCACAAGATTTTAAACGCACAACTCACATCACATACTCACATCACTTCTGGCTGACATCAAACAGATTAGCAGCACTATATAAAGACTCTGTTTTGTTATGCTCTTTGTAAAGTACTGTATTTGGGTCGCTATTTGCCAGTTTTACTGAACCTTAGTATTTTGTTTGTGTTTTCTGTGTAAGACTCCATTTGTTTCACACTTGCAGATTCCCCTGCCTAGTCTGAATGACCTATGATTGCATCAATAAATCTGAGTTCTTTCATCTTCATCATTCTATGGTTTAATTTAGTGCTCAATTTATCAGAGTCAAAGATTTCCGACATACATTTCTCAATTATGATGATGGCTAATACATGGCTAATTATGATGATGGATGAATAGAGGATTGTCTATGTCAGCTAAATAAAGTGTACTGAATGGATTGGGCTCTAATGGCTCTGATGCAGGTATATGGTCCGATGGGCCCGGTTGATTATCGTCTGGGAGTTCTTGTAGTGCTCTCTCAGTGAATTGGTATACCCTTGGTTCAAGCTCAGGTGTGAGTGCGCCTTCAGTGTCCACTATCTGCTCGAGTGGCTCCTCTACTTGGGGTGTTGTCTTCTTTTTGGGCTGTTTCCCTCTTCTCTGTGTGTTATAGGCAGGCGCATCTGCTAGTCTATATCCTCAGGTTCCCTGTCGTTGACAGAGTGGGCGAGCTGTACCAGTCTTGTTTGCTGTCTCTTGTTTTTCTTTACTAGGAGCCCTGCAGCAATGGTTTAAATGATACCAATGCTCTCTTTCCTCTACCTTGATTGCTGTTGGTGTTGCCAGTACTACTTTAAACGGTCCTTCTCTTTGTGGGTGCTTCCAGAATTTTTTCTTGAATAGCCTGATGAAGACGTAGTCTCCTGGTTCCACTTGGCAAAATTCTCCATGCTCTACATTCACCCCATGCTTAGCAGACAATCTGTTTGAATTGTCTCAATGATTTTCTCCGGTCACAATGATCTATCCCGTGTGCTTCTTAACTAACATTGGAATGAATCTTGCTGGGGCTACCAGTACTCCGTCACAACTTCTCCATACTTTTGACTGTGGGTCTAGAACTGCCCCTCGCTTCTTCCACAAATCTTTCTCTGCTTCTGAAGCTGCCCTCTGAAATTCCTTAACATCTTCTATTTTGTTTGCATCTGCTCGTTTTCACCTGGCTTCCCTGCCTCCATCATTCCTATTATACATACTCCATCTCCTGATGCAGCCTTTTTTGCTGCTTCATCTGCTGCTGCATTTCATCTGCTAACCCATTCCTCATCTGAATTATAGGCTTTGCATTTCACAATTGCCAATTCTTAAGGGAGCATCATTGCCCTTAATAGTTCTGCAATTGCTTGCCCATGTACAATACTTGATCCATCAGATCTCTTTGTGCCCAAATAGGTCCAAACACATGGCATGCATAAGCTGAACTGTGTATATTGTATATTCCCTTCACCTAACTTACAGGCAGCTGTTAGTGCTTTTATTTCTGCCAGTTGAGCAGAACATGGTTGTGGCACCGTCACTGTCAATACTGTTTCAAACATTTTGGAATTCTCGTTAAATTTGACTACTGTGTATCCTGCCTTGTTTCCCTCATTAGCACGATAGCATGATCCATCTACAAAGAAGATGTGTTGAGCATTGGGTAGTGCTTCTGTTTCCAAATCTGCTCTAGCTTTTAGGTACTTCTTTACTTCGGCAGTACACTCATGCGGTGCTCCCTCTTGTGGGAGCACTAATCTGTCTGCAGGGTTTATTGTATGGCACTTTTTAATTGTCCATTCTGGAGCTGATAGAATAGCATCATAGCCTGTTCGTCGGGCGTTAGTTATTTTAAAACTTTGGCTAGTCAATAAGGTGTGTAGTGCATGCGACATATATAGGGTCGATCAACGATCAACAATGTTTTTTGAAAGGCAAAAGCCGCTGCTGCCAATCCTTGATAACAATACTATCAAACGTCGGGCTATAGTATGCTATGGGTCTTTTTCCCCATTCCCTTTTGTTCCTGTGCTAATACCACCGAAACAAACTCTTTTCTTTCTGATACATACAAATGGAACCGTCTACCATAGTCTGGACATGCCAGTGCTGGTGCTGATGAAATGTCAGCTTTTAGCATATCAAATGCTGCTGTTGCGTCTTCTGTTCACGTTAGTTTAGCGCTTGATTTTGTTTGGTCTGCTGCTTTTACTATGTCTCTAAGGGGTTGCGTCTTCATAGCGAAGTCATAAATCCATGGTCTACTGAACCCTGCTAAATCGAAGAAAGATAGCATTTGTTGTACGGTTTGAGGCTTAGGGGCTTTGTGGATGGCTTCCACATGTTCTGGAGATATTTTTCGTGTAGTGCCTTCGAGCACCCTACCTAAATACTTTTTGTTGACAGTATTGTAACTTTTCCTTAGCTACTTTGTGACCGTTTTCAGACAGAATTTTTAGGACTGTCACAGAGTTCTGCACACATTTCTCCTTGGTTTAGCTACATAAGAGGAGCATTGAATTTACCTCCAAATTGGCTAGGTCTCGTGCTGAGACTTGGTTAAAGATGGACGGACTTTTACAGTACCCTTGGGGGCAGCCGGGTATATGTATATTGCTGTCCCCCATAGGTGAATGCAAACAGACATTGTGAGTCTAGATGTAATGGAACACTAAAGAACGCAGTGTTAGAACCCGCCAGGGGCGATGATCATGCCTATCTCATGTTTGTTCTGGTTCTTTCTCTGTTCAGGACACCTGATTCCATCCGGCCCGGGTTTAATTACTGGTTCCCCCTGATCGTCCCCACCTGTTCCCCATCAGTGGCTCATGGATATAGGCTCGGCGTCTCCCCCTGCTACCTGTTAGATCGTCTTGTGCCGTCTCTGAGTATTCTGCTTCCACACGCAGAACATACATCAGTGACAGTATACCACTTTGTTCCTTCTGGGATGTTAGACAACAGGGTGTGTGGGACAGGAACCACTGGTTTTTCTGCAATCACTACTTTATTTACAGGTCGCAAATCATGGACTAGTCACCATTTGTCCAAATTTGGTTTTCTGACCAGAAAGATGGGAGTGTTGCATTGGCTTTATCCAGCATCTGATATATCCAGCATCATCCTCCTCTTTCTCCCTTGCTCATTGGAGCTTTTTCTCTTGGGGCTTGTGGCCAGGACCCTCCTCCATTACCTCTTCCTCGCCCTTGGTTCCATCCTCGGTTCTGAGGTGGGTATTGCTGGACAGGGGGTACATTGGCATAGGTGATGAAGCATAATAACCTGGTTGTGTTTGTTGGGGTGGATATGCTGGCGTGGTTTGTATCATGACTGCTGGTTGTGGCATTCAAAGAGCAGGCTGGGTTGTTGGTTGTGCTGTTGTCTGTGCCACCATTACAGCTGCATGTTTTGCTGCGCTCTTTTCTTCTTTCTTTCTTTATGCTTATTCTTGCTTATTGTGGGCTAGTTCACTCAATTAAGCTTTATAACCATATAGTATCTTCCTTCACTCTGAGTCATCCTCACTTCCTTCAGAGCCTTTACTGCTCCTACTTGCTTGGTCACAGTGCTCTTCCTGCTTGTTGTATTCTTGTGGTGGTTGGCTCTCCCCTCTTTCAGATGGATACACTCTGGTAAGTGGTATGAAACTGCAAATGTGCACCTTCTCGTGCACTTAGCTGACAGTGTCAGGGCCTTTGGCCCCTTATAGACTCATTCATGTTTCCATTTTGAAAATAAGAATGGCTATTTGTCGAGGCTCATACATGGAACTCAAAACATACCTATGCAGATGGTCCATGCAGTCAAACTTGTGAGGTCTATTCCTGTTATTTCACAAACCATAAAGCTAGGAAATGCCATAGCTGAATTTTACACACAGATGACTAAAGATGATAGTTTCTTGTTTAAGGAAAACAATGATTTGTCTGGGACTAAATTATATTGAGCATCTAGTGAACTTCAACTGGACACAGTTCACCTGTCTACATTAGAAAGACGTGCTGGTCACTGCATAAATTCTAAAACAGTTAGGATCTTTCACAGGGCACAAGTTAAGAGAAATTATCACACATCAAAACACTATGGGAAATGCAATAGGAGAAACATTTTTACAGCTGTTTTTTTTCTAGTGAAGGACAAACACTAGAAAATTATGGACAGATTGATTTCTTCTTTAGCTTAAAACAATCATGTGCCAAATGGGCCCTTGTTCATATATGAAGGTGCAGTTTTTTCTTTGCTGCAAGATAGTGTAACAAATGGTACATGCAGTCATGTTGTTCCCCTGTTGGAAACCTCTGCCAGTACAGTAGTTCCTTGGACTGTGTATTGGGTAAAATTGTTTTCCTTGTCTTGACATCTATGCCTGGCATTGTGTTTGCAACTCATTTCCCAAACACACTTAATGTTTTAACCCATTAAGACCTGAACTGGCCTAAGAAGCTACAAATCAAATCACTGATCATTGTAATAACATGCTCTGAAAATGCACACCTGTCTGACCATTTGCCGTGAACCGTGAGTCAGATAGTGTTGAATCGGCCCTGATTTATCTAGAACCTACAGCGGATGCAGCACGGGTCCTACAGTGTGTGGTGTCAAGATGAACTGCCTCTAGTGTATTATTAGGGTCACTTGAATGATTATTAAAATAGTATGTCCACAGTTATTGGTTTCACTTTGCAAGACTGCTTTACTACAACACTAAATTCTGTAAAAAAAAAAAAAAAGAAGAAATAAAAATAAAAATAAAAAAATCAACTGTGTATTCATCTACATCTAGAAAGTTCATACTTCATTTTCATTTTAAAAAGTTTCAAAGGTGTTTTTTGAGCACATCATGGTTGTTTGTGGAAATGGTTTAAGTTTTCAAATTTAAAATTGAAATTAATGAGATGACGTGTATACCCTTATACCTCATAATGAAGAGAAAATATGATAGAAGTATAATCATGTCTCATACTGAGACTCATTTGAAAGCTTGCACTCATTTTTCTTTTTGCTGAGACAGAACCATTATACTTCTCAGTGAGACAACTGAGATAGGGGTTCGAAGTAGGGATATCAAATTGAAACATACTGGAGAGCAGAACAATGTGCAAGTTTTTTCTTAGCTGAGGTGAGGAAAAGAGACAGATATGAGCGAATTTAGAGAGCTCACACAGTGCTCACTGTGAGAATTATTTCCCAGGAGACACATTTGAGAAGAATAAGAAAACCACTTTAGTCTCGATTAGTGCTCATTTATATCTAGGAGTTGTAAATGTTACATAAAAGAGATCTCATCTTCAATTTTGCTTTGCAATGGGAAGTCCTTCAGGTCTATTACTGTTGTTTTGGGAATAGCTAGCCCTATGGATCCTTGCAGTATAGTGTAATTCAAGTTCAAATTTTATTTGTCACATACAAATTATACACAGAGGGCGTGTTGGTGGGTTTGAGGAGGTCCTCGAAGTATTCTTTCCACCTCCCGACGACATCCCCAGTTGAGGTGAGCAGCTCCCCACTTCCACTTAAACAGTGTTTGTGGAGTACTGCTTCCCCCTCCTGAGGCGCCGGATGGTGGTCCCTGGAACCTTTTCGAGGCCAACCAATAGTCTTTTTCCAGGCCCTCACCGAACTCCTCCCACACCCGAGATTAAGCATCGGTGACAGCCCGAGCTGCAGCACATTTGGCCTGTTGTTACCTGTCCGCTGCCTCGGGAGTCCCACAGGCCAAGAAGACCTGATAGGCCTCCTTCTTCAGCTTGACAGCCCCCCTCACTGCAGGTGTCCACCACCTGGTTTGGGGGTTGCCTC
>JAOUQZ010000031.1:2035472-2056238 GCA_028564935.1 Neosilurus hyrtlii
ATATATATATATATATATATATATATATATATATATATATATATATATATATATATAGATATATATATATATATATAACATCATAGCAGTCATTTCTACTGAGTGAAATGTCAAATAGTGTCAGATAAAATATTAAAAATAATCACTGATAATATTGAAAGATCTTTGTATATGATTCCATTTTTATTTTATTAAATCACATTAAAATATAAAAGATTATTACCACACGTTTATGATGTGCTTTACATTGGCCTATACCATTCATGAATATTTACCCTAAAAATTTATTGAATTGGCCTCTTTCCCATTATTTGCTTTTTAGTGTTTTTCTCGGGCTTCATGATGACTACGTAACACTTTGGAAGAAATATACAGAATAGTAAACCAAAGCTTGAGGCTAAAATTGCAAATATCTCCACAGCTACAGTAAATTTTCCAGGTGAACTTACATAAGCTGGAATAAAAGTAATCCAGACTGCACAAAACAATAGCATGCTGAATGTGATGAATTTTGCTTCATTAAAATTATCTGGAAGTTTCCTAGCCAGAAAAGCCAAAATAAAACATAACAGTGCTAAAAATCCTATGTAACCCAATACAGTCCAGAAACCTACATTTGAGCCCAAATTACATTCAAGAATGATCTTTGCCTTATAGTGCATTAAATTTTTGAAGGGGAAAGGAGGTGATATTGTCAACCAAAGTAGACAAATAAGAACCTGTATGAGAGTGAAGGCAAGAACAGTGAGTCTCTGTTGTGGAGGCCCAAACCATTTCATGGCATTACTACCTGGAAGTGTAGCCCTGAAGGCCATTAACACGACTATGGTTTTCCCAAGTACACATGATATGCAGAGGACAAAGGTAATCCCAAATGCTGTGTGACGCAGCATGCAGGACCACTCAGACGGCTGCCCAATAAAAGTAAGTGAGCAGAGGAAACATAGAGCCAGTGAGATCAGCAGCAGGAAGCTCAATTCAGAGTTATTGGCTTTGACTATCGGTGTATTTCTATATTTAAAAAATATGAATGCTGTTAGTATTGTCATAAATAAACCAACAATAGAAACCACTGTCAGCAAAATTCCCATAGTTTCCTTATAGGACAAATATTCAATTTCCTTCTGTACACATTTATTCTTGTCTGTATTTGACCAGTAGTCTTGCTTGCATTGTTCACATTCAACAGAATCTGTCAACGAGTGAGAAAAAAGTACAGAACAAGTTTACAAAGAAATGTATCTGAAAATTAATAATTAAATGCTTATAAAAGAAAAATTGCCACAGTCATTGCTTTAAATCAATTTTATTCAAATTGACATAGTTTTTAATTAAAAGAATTTTAGTGACATCGTGAAGTAATAATAATAATAATAATAATAATAATAATAATAATAATAATAATAATAATAATAATAATAATAATAATAATAATATACCCATGATCTATTCTTCTTATTTGGGTAAACAGGCCATCCAGGCATTCAGACTTAAATTCACACCAATAGGTAATTTAAAGTAACCTGATGTGCATGCATTTGGACTGTGGGAGGAAACCAATGCAAGCATGGGGACAACATGCTTAACACGACATGAGAACATCAGAACAGACTTACAAACCCCACACAAAAACTCCAGCAGGACACAGGATTTGAGCAAAAAAAACATCTTATTGGGAAACGACAGTGCTAATCACTGCATCACTGTGTCACACCTGCTGTTATTATAATGTCATGTCATGTCATTTTATGAACTGCTTAATCCTAATAAGGGTCGCGGGGAGGCTGACGCCCATCTCAGCTGATTCCGGGCGAGGGCAGAGTACACCCTGGACAGCTCACCAGGCCATCGTAGTGTTATTATTATTATTATTATTATTATTATTATGCACAGTAGAAAGTGTATTTATTTTTATTTATTTTTTTAATTTATTTTATTCTTTAAAAAATGTTCCATACCTGTCATATTGCTGATTTCTCCATCAGTACAGGGAATGCAGTCAAAACAGCAGATGGGTTTTCCTTTCTGCACAGCTTTCCTTGAACCAGGGGGGCAACTCTCACTACATACAGATTTTGGCACCTTGTTTAAGAAGAACATAATATGGGGTCATTTTGCAATAATTAATTTTAGTGAGACCAGTTAGAATTTTCTTCGTATACTTACTTGATTTGTATTTTGTGCCCAAACAATTGAGTCCAACTTTAGAGCTAATTGATTTGGAGCAGCAGCAGAAGAGTCATAAAGTCCAACAGTGACAAATTCATACTGATGCTCTTTAAATTTTTGCCAGTTTATAATGTCGTATTTTGCTGGAGGATCACCATTTTCATCAAAGGAAACATCTTCCTGATCTTTTGTCTTAAAATGCACTTTTTTCAAATGTTCTAGAAACTGGTGGAAATAATAAAAGCTTATAGTTCAAGAAGACAAATATTTCAAAAGATCAAAACTTTTCTTTGCTTATCGCAAAAAGTGTAGCTGGATATGTCAAAGTTTAAAATGAAAAAATACCCAAACTTTAAAAATGTTGTGGACTTACTGTCTTAGGATCAGGCTGCTGCTTAGTAGGGCATGTTTGTTTGCAGTCGAGAAGTTCATGGAGAGCATGGGCAATGGCATACACTCCTTTATACACATTATTGAAAATTGGCATCATGGACATATCAGTGTATGTGTTTTTTACTTCTGTCAGTTTTTTTTTTCCTGTGCACACTGGTATACCCCCAGTATTATTCTGCCTGTTATATGTACAAGTAAACAAAGCCTCCCAGAATTTAGTGAAAAGTCCACTGCCTACCGATTTTAGTGGTTTTACATCTAGAATGAAGTCCTTCAGACCTGTTACAGTTGTTTTGGGAATAGCTAGGCCTATGGCTCCTTGCAATATACTGTACTTGTCCATCATGGCTGCCACTGGATCAGCAATCCATCCCTCAGTTCCCACCCACTGATATCCAGTAATATTGTGCTCAGAAAGTGCAGGAAGCAAAATTTCAAATTCTCTGGGTGTAACAAATCCCAGTATCACTCGAGAAGTTGAGTGTTTAATTTCCTCAACAATTCTTAAAACTCTTTTTGTTGAATAAGTTCTAAAAATTGGAAGAGAATATTCCAAACAAATTCCCAGTTTTTCTGCAATTTTAGTAAATGCAGCCATTCCATTGTTACCATAGTCATCATCTCTTCTTATTGCTCCCACCCAGGTCCAACCAAAGCTCTTGATCATTTCTGCAAGTGCTAAGGTCTGGTAATAATCACTGGGAATTGTGCGAAGAAATGAGGGATATTTTTTTTTATCACTAAGACACTCACAGGTGGAATAGTAACTGATCTAAAATTAAATTCACAAATAGTAATTAACTTGGAATATTAGTCTGTATTTTTTTTTATATTATTATTGTTGCATTAGCTGTAAATGACCTAACAAATGCTTTTCTAACATGTTTCCTTTAGAATACAATAAATAATACAATATTCACATATACTTACTAAAGGTATGCTGAAGGGTCCAATACTCTTTGCAATAGCCATAGACACTGATGAATAGGTGTCTCCTATTATGGCTTGCACCTGCGATGGTTTAGTACAGATTCTTTCAGAGATTGAGTTCTCATTTCCATTCACAAGTGTCATTGCTACTTTCACACCCTGTGCTGTGGAACTACAGGTATCAAAGATCTTGTAGCCCAGTGTCACTCCAGGCAGCAAAGATGAACTATTGTTGATCTCCTCTATTGCATATATCAAGGTCTGTGAATACTGGAAGGCTCTGAATTCCATACTTTTAAAAAAATATGACAGAAAAACATTTATCATTCTGTTAATAATTTGATAATATAAATAAAGTGGGTATAATTAGTAATAAATTACACTATTTTACTTGAAGTTTGTAGTACTTACCTCATACACTTCATTGTAGATGGCATTACCGTATAGGACAAGTCTGTGATTTCCCATTTAAAATGAAAGGGGAAAATTCCTCCAACTAAGATATCACCATCCTTGAAAAGCTGTGGATATGCAGGCTCTCCCCATAGACTACAGTTAGTTTCTTGGGCAGTATATGAATTTTTGATGACCATTAGCACATGAAAGAGAATAAATATTGACTCCATCTAGCTGCCCAGCTCTAGAAAAGAGTAATTATTACAATATAGTCACTGGTCTCTTGATTAAATGAACAGAAAGAATTGAGGATATTGATACAGAAGCAAATGCAAATCCTCAATGCTAAAGTTGTACACATGGGTGGTATATATGAGGCGTGGCACTTCTGTCCTGAAAAAAAAAAACAAAAAAAACAAACAAAAAAAACAAAAACAAAACAAGCATTTGCCACAAGCAATCCTTCTTGGAGAAATCCCCATGCATAATAATCTGTGAAGGACATATGCAACCTTTCTGAATTTTCCAGTGCAATTATATATACGTAAATCCTTTTACAAGATCCTTCTCTTATATAAAGTGCAGGGTCCCTACTGGTGTTAAATTGTATTATGTGGAATATCAGTCATCAGTCATCTTCTACTGTTGAATCCAAGGTCCGGGTTGTGGGGACAGCAGCCTAAGCAGTGAGGTCCAGATGTCTCTCTCCCCAGCCACTTCCTCCAGCTCTTCTGGTGGCATACTGGAGCATTCCCAGACAAGCCTAGAGACATAGTCCCTCCAGTGTGTTCTGGGTCAACCCTGGGGTCTCTTCCCGGTTTGACATGCCTAAAACACCACACCAGGCAGGCTTTCATTAGCATACTAATGAGATACCCGAGCCACCTCAACTGGCTCTTCTCAATTTGAAGGAGCAGTGGTTCTACTCCGAGCTCCTCCCTTATAGCTGAGCTTCTCACCCATTCTATAAGGGGGAGTCCACAACTCTTTTCGGCTTAGCTCCCTCTTCACAAAGATGGACAGGTAGAAACTCCGCTTTACAGCAGATGCTGCACTGATCTACCTATCGATCTCCTGCTCCATCCTGCCAACCCTTGTGAACAAGACCCTGAGATACTTGAACTCTTACACTTAGAGCAGAATCTCATTCCACACCCGAAGGGTGCATTCCAACCTTTTCTGGCTAAGAACCATGGTCTCTGACTTGGAGGTGCTGATTTTCATCCCGGCTGCTTCGCAGTCAGCTGCAAATTGCTAGAAACAACAACTGGAAGTCCTGGCTTAATAAAGCCAAAAGGACAATGTCATTCGTCAAAAGCAGTGACAAGATCCTATGGTCACCATACCAGAACCCGTCAACACTCCTTCTGCCATAAAAATTATGTACTGAGCCAGTGACAAAGGACAGCCTTGGCAGACTCCAACCCTCACCAGAAATTGACCTGTTGTTTCCAATGCAAACCAAGCTCTGGCTCCGGTTATACAGAGACTTAATGTCCTGTAGCAACAGGCCCAGTAGACTGTACTCCTGGAACACTCCCCACAAAATAGGCAGAAGGACATGGTCAGAAGCCTTCTCTAAATCCACAAAACATATATGGACAGATAGGGCAACTATCCACAAAATAGGCAGAGGGACATGGTCAGAAGCCTTTTCTAAATCCACAAAACATATATGGACAGATAGGGCAACTCCCACGTCTCCTGCAGAATCCTGTAGAGTGTGTAGAGCTGGCCAAGTGTGCTGCTGCCGGGAAGCAAACCACACTGTTTCTCCTGAATCCAAGGTTTGACTATCAGTCGAATCCTCCTTTCCAGTACTCCTCCATAGACTTTCCCAGATAGGCTGGGGAGAGTGATTCCACAATAGTTGTAACACACCCTCTGGTCTCCCGTTTTAAACAGGGGAACTAGCACCCTGGTTTGAGAATACGGAGGTATGGCCCCCATTCACCATGGGATGTTGCAGAAACGTGTCAACTAAGATAGTCCTACAATATCCAGAGCCCTAAGTTATTCAGGGCAGCCCAGAGCCAGCCAACCATGGAGCTTTTTAACTACCTCAGTGACCTCAGCCCCAGTGATGGGTGGATCTACATTCAAACCACCAGGGTCTTTCTCCTCCATGCAGGGCATGATAGTGGGATTTAGGAGGTCCTTGCAGTATTCCTTTCACCTTTCCACAATGTCCCCAGTCAAGCTGAGCAGCTCCCCACTTCCACTGTGAATAGTTTGTGTGGAGAACTGCTTCCTTTTCCTGTGGTGTCAGATGGTGGTCCAGAACCTTTTTACTGCCCAACACTTTCCAACTCAATTAAAGCTGGTTATGTTAACCTTTTTATTCAACTTTTCATTCCTAACCCTCCTCAATGATATCAGTGTCTGAAATATGGCCATAGTTCTTCCCAGTGTTATAACCAAATAATATGTTACCGATGTGGCCAGGCAGGCCATCGCAGTGAAGATTGTAATAATGAGATGAAATGTAAAAATTGTGTCAGCAACCATATGGTGTCCTCGCACTTTTCAAGAGGCTAGGAAGATTGCTATATTAAACACTGCGAGACTAGTGTATTCCACAGTTGTTCAGGCACCTGTGTCCATATCTTCAGTGGTTTATCAGACTGTCTGTACCTGGTTAATAAGTAAACCCAAAAATCTTCCATCCATGTCATTATCAACATAGAGCTCATCAGGATCTACAAGCAAGACGTGTCGCTCCTTAATATCATCAGACTTCCAAGAAGTGTTCTGCGAAGATCTCATTCAGAGGTCAAGCCCCATCTACCTTCCAAGGGGGACACAAAAGCTCCCTCCAGAGCATAAGTTCCAGCCACTTCAGGAGGTTCTCCAAAGGGAGGTTGCAGTGTTAGGAAATCATGCTCCCCCAGCAACCTCTCCTGTCAATCTTCTTCCTCCGTTCCTTTCAACAATTGGTTTAAGGATGATGATGATGATGATGATGATAGAAAAGACATAATGGCCACCATAATAGAGTGGAACTGTAGAGGATTTAAAGCCACTTTTAATGAGCTGCAATTATTAGCACAAGACCATAAACCAGTTGCCTTTGGTTTACAGGAGACTCTCATTTTTATCATACTGCTGTTACATCTGCTAATGGCAAGACAGCAGGGATTACCTCACTTCTGATCAAGCAAGGCATAATTCATAATCCTTTGCACTGCACTTACGGGCGGTGGCAGTGCGTTTGACCTTGGGCTTTGTTTTTTATGCTCTATTCTGTTTATATTCCATCATCTACTACTCTTCATTCTCAAGACTTGCTTTATATGATAAACTTCCCAAACTATGGCTTCTTATATGTAATTTTAATGGCAATACCACTTTGTGGAACGATCCTAACCATAATGGCAAGAGCATTATTCTTGTTTTATATCCAATAACTCTATTCCAGAGTTACTATCATAACTAAACTGCTCTGTTCATGAAGATTTGTGCAGCAGTGATCATTTCCCTAGTATTATATTAGAAATGGACCATGTAACTGAATCCTCTGCTCCTTGCTTTAAATATGATAAAGCAGAATGGACCCATTTCATAGCTTTGTGTTGTGAACAATTTACTTCAACTCGGTTTACTGTTAACTCATCATTGATCCAATCCAGTCATTTTCAGATCATCTTTTAGACATTGCTAGAAAGTCTATTCCTCAATTCTCTGCAGTTCTACGCTTTAAAAAGTCCTGGTTAATGGATGAGTGCAAGTCAGCTCGGCGCCTTAGAAAATGGGCAGAATGTGTTTTCCACATGTTAAAAAGACTTGAACTTTAGCCCACAGGACATTTAATTAGTCCAAGCATGAGTCCTGGAAAATTTACATCTCCAAAATGTATTCTCGGACCCCTATACCCAAGGTCTGGAATGTGAACCAGCGAATTAAAGGCAAGGGAGCCACTTTCACTGTTCACCATCTGAAAGATGGGAGTAAACATCTGAAATAGCTAACCACTGGGGGCTTCTTTTGCACACCACTCTTCCTCATCCAATTACCTGACTAAAATCCAATATCAATGGCACACAGCTACCAGACGCCTTGATTTTTCATCTCTTAATGATGAGTCTTACAATGCTCCATTCTCTATTGCTGAATTATCTGTGTCTCTTGGCAATTCATACGATTTTGCCCCAGGGCCAGATAATATCCACTATCAGCTTTTACATCATCTCCCAGATTCTTCACTAGATTTCGATTAGAGTTCTACTCCAGACATTTAATACTATCTGGATAACTGTGCAATTTCCTGAACCTTGGCATAATGCAACTATGATTTCAATTCCTTAACCTGGAAAGGATGTTTCTGATGCATCCAACTACTGACTTATCTCTCTTACAAATAATGTGTTTAAGGCTACACAGGATGATAAATGATTGATTGGTCTGGTTCCTGGAGGCAGATGGCCTCATTTCTGATATTCACTGTGGTTTTTGTCAAAACCGGAGCACTGTTGACCACCTAGCTTTTGTAAATCACTTTTGTAAATCTAGATTATGTGGTATCAGACCTTTTAATTTAGAGAAGGCTTATAATATCACTTGGAAGTATGGCATTTTACAAGATCCGTATGACTTTGGACTTTGAGGCCAGCCTTCAGACTTTAACTCAAAATGACTTCTTTGACCAGGATCAAGGTGTTCCTCATGGTAGCATTTTATCTGTAATATTATTTAGCATTAAGATAAACAGCTTGAAAAGTTTTAAATGGACATATTAATTGTTCTTTGTAGATTATTTAAATTTAAGCATAGGTGATTGGCAAAAAGATTTATATAAGATAAAAAAAAACATGACAGTTTAAATATTTTTGTATACTTCTGAATATTTCTGTATGTACTGAATACAGTATTATCATTATTATTAATATTATTATTATTATTATAATAATTATTATTATTACTATCATCATTATTGTTATTATTATTATTATTATTATTAATTATTTAATTTTTCTTCATTTAGGAGATACATAAAGTATAAATTACATAGCTTCAAGTTCAAGGATCAAAATGTTTTATAATGGCCTTTATTAATCATACACATTCATATAATTACCTCACTAAGCTGTCACTTTTCCCATAATTAGCTTTTTAGTGTTTTTCTCTGGCATCATGATGATTATATAACACTTTGGAAGAAAGATACAGAATAATAAACCAAAGCTTGATGCTAAAATCGCAAAAATCTCCACAGCCACAGTAAATTTTCCAGGTGAACTTATATAAGCTGGAATAAAAGCAATCCAAACCGCACAAAACAATAGCATGCTGAATGTGATAAATTTTGCTTCATTAAAGTTATCTGGAAGTTTTCTAGCAAGAAAAGCCAAAATAAAACATAAAAATGATAAAAATCCTACATAACCCAGTACCGCCCAAAATCCTATGTTTGAGCCCAAATTACATTCAAGGATGATCTTTTCCTTATAGTGCATTGCATTTTTGAAGGGGAAAGGAGGTGATATTGTCAACCAAAGTATACAAATAAGAACCTGTATGAGAGTGAAGGCAAGAACACTGACTCTCTGCTGTGGAGGCCCAAACCATTTCATGACATTACTACCTGGAAGAGTAGCCCTGAAGGCCATTAACACGACTATTGTCTTCCCCAAAACACAGGAGATACAGAGGACAAAGGTGATTCCAAATGCTGTGTGGCGTAACATACAGGACCACTCGGAGGGCCGACCAATGAAAGTAAGTGAACAGAGAAAACACAGAGTCAGAGAAAAGAGCAACAAGAAGCTCAGCTCAGAGTTGTTTGCTTTGACAATTGGTGTATGTTTATATTTAAAGAATATAAATGCTACTAATATTGTCATAAATGATCCAACTGCAGAAACCACTGTTAGCAAAATGCCCATAGCTTCCTCATAGGACAAATACTCAATTTCCTTCTTTACACATTTGTTCTTGTCAGCATTTGGCCAGTAGTCCTGTTGACATTTTTCACATTCAATGGAATCTGCAAAAAAAGTTTTTTTTATAAATAATTCAAAATATTTATTTATTATTATTATTTTTTTTTTTTACAATATTAATGTCAGTGATATTACTTTATTGGTAGTAATGTTCTCCCTGCTTTTTCTTCATAGGGGTATCCTGTACCTGTCATATTACTGATCTGTCCAGTAGGGCATGGTATACAGTCAAAACAGCAGATGGGCTTTCCTTTCTGCACAGCTTTCCTTGTACCAGGGGGGCAAATTTCACTGCATACTGACTTTGGTACCTTTTCGTAAATAGAAAAGTTAGTTACTTAATAAAATAATACACCTTATAGTCACCTGATATTTCACTTTATTGAGCCCATGCATTTTATTTTTTTATACTCACCTGCTTCACATTTTTTGCCCATACAATGGAGGACAGGTTTACTGCTAAACGATGATTAATAGGAAAGGTGGAATCATAAAGTCCAACAGTGACAAATTCATACTGATGATCTTTACTTATTTGCTTGTTTATTATTTCATATTTTGCTGGAGGATCACCATTTGCATCAAAATAAACTTCTTCACCTTCTTTTGTCTTAAAGTGTACCTTTTTGAGGTGTTCTAGGAACTGAAAAATAAAATAAATAAATAAAACAAACAAGAATTGACTTAATGAAACCAGCAGATGATTATTTACAATAGTACCAAATTTTTAAATGTGAAATATGATTTTAAATGTACTTACTGGCAATAGATCTGGCTGCTTTTTTGTAGGACATGTGTGTTGGCATCCAAGAAGATTATGCAGAGTATAGGCTATGGCATAGACTGCTTTATAGATATTATTAAAAATTGGCATAAAAGACATATCAGTGAATGTGTTTTCTATATCAGAGAGCTTTTCTTCACCTGTACATATAGTTGAGCCCTCCGAATCATTCTGCACGGTAAATTTGCACTTAAACAAAGCTTCCCAGAATTTGGTAAAAATAGCACTGCCTACAGATTTCAGTGGTTTTATATCAAGAATGAAGTCCTTCAGACCAGTGACTTTTGTTTTGGGAATGGCTAGTCCTATAGCACCTTGAAGTATGTTTTGCTTGTCTAATTTGGCCACTACTGGATCTGAGATCCAGCCCTCAGTACCCACCCACTGATAACCAGTAATGTTATGCTCAGAAAGCAGGGGCAGCAAAACATCAAAATCCCACTGAGTGAAAAATGCAACTATCACACGAGAAGTGGAGATTTTTATTTGCTCAATGATTCTAAGCACATTTTCTTTTGAGTAAGTTGGGAAAAAAGGAAGGGAATATTCTAAGCAGACCCCCAGCTGTTTTGCCATCTTAGAGAAAGTTGCCATTCCACTATTGCCATAATCATCATCTCTTCTTATTGCTCCCACCCATGTCCACCCAAAATGTTTCACCATCTCTGCAAGTGCTCTGCTCTGGTGGTAATCACTAGGAATAGTGCGCAGAAATGATGGATATTTTCTTTTGTTACTGAGGCATTCACAAGTAGAGTAGTAACTGATCTGCAGTTTAGAACCAAATAAGTATATATAAGGCATTACGCTTAGACAGTCACAAAAGAGCAACAGAAGAAACTGGGAAAAAATAAACTTTTTAGATATAGATTTCTTATAACCAAAGAAATGGTGTTTAATAGTCAAATAATCCTGATAAAAAATGCATATATTCTTACTAAGGGCATGCTGAAAGGTCCAATAATCTTTGCAATAGCCATGGATACTGATGAATATGTCTCTCCTATTATGGCCTGCACCTGATTTGGCTTTGTGCAGATCACATCTGAGATTGAATTTTCATTTCCATTCATAAGTGTCATTGCTGATTTAACACCCAAAGACATAGAGCCACACGTGTCATAGATCTTGTAGCCCAACAAGACTCCAGGCAGTAATGAAGAACTATTGTTTATCTCCTCTATTGCAAATATTAAAGTTTGTGAATAATGGAAACCTTTGAATTCCATGCTGGTTATAAAAGTCAGACAGAAACACAGGGATTCAATATATAAAATACATAATATAAAATATAATAGAAAGTAATTGCTATATCATTTTTATAACATTCATTACATGTTTATTCTTAAATTATCATTTATAAATTATATTTAAATTATCATTTATCTATAGTGCTTACCTTGTGCACTTCTCTGGAGGTGGCATGACTGAATAGGATGGGTCAGTGATTTTCCAGTTACTATAAAAGGGAAAAATAGCCCCAACAGTGATATCACCATCTTTCCACAGATGTGGGTATGCAGGATCTCCATACAAGGTACAAGAGGTCCGATTAGCTCTGGAAAAATTAATGATGGCCATTGCAATATGCAAGAGAGTAAACAAAGAATCCATCTGCCTATAAAGCTTTAAAGTAAGAATAGTAAATATGTGCAATGCCTGATATGACAACTAGTTGAACAGGTATGATCTGTAGTATTTATACAAATGGAAATGCAAATCATCCAAATGCAAATGCAATTTGGAAATTTGCATTTCCATTTGTATAAATACTACATACCATACCTGTTCAACTAGTTGTCATATCAGGTATTGCACATATTTGCTATTTTCTTACCTTAAAGCTTAATTAAAATAAAGCTTTAATAAAGGGTTGACATTATTATGCTCAGAAATATTGAGACCTTAATGCAATGTTTAGTCTGTTTTATAGGGTAAAACAGAGCATATGAATCTCTTGTCTGTTAATAATTGCATACACTGAAAAAAGTGAAACATCCGTGTTGTTTATTTGAAGTGCATTTTACAGTACTCTAAAGGAATAACATGGTTCCCTGTTTAAACCAGTTTTGTGCAGTTTGCCCAAAAGCAAACTACACATCCCACAGAATGAAAAAAAATGAATACTTTTACTCAACATGTAAATTCATCCTAATCCAGTGGATTGCATGTCACATCATATCATGTCGCCCTCTGCCGAGTGCTATTGGCCGCCATTACACCACTTCATGAAGTGAAAACTACTTCTTTCTCCTTTAACCCTCCTGTTGTCCTCATTTTCAGTATACATCCTGTGTCCTCCATCTTCACTAAACCCCCAATTTATGCAGTTTAATTGAATTTTAAACACCAAATTTTATCTTGCTTGAAAAAACAACTTGTCATTCACCACAAAATGTGTGAATACCTGATTTTCCCTCTTCACTTGTATTTCTATAGCTTAAGAAAAGGAAAAAAAATGTGCAAAAAGGAGTTTTAAATGCATTTATATTCATCCCAGTGAGTCAGTTTCTTTGTTTTTTTTCTCCAGTGAACAATTTAGGACAATGTAAAATGCAAAAATATGAACATAGCATAACCCATTGAACTAATTAGCACATATAGGGCAGTATGCAAGTTCACAGCCTTACACCTGCAGCACACAGTATGTGTTTTACAGTCCTTCTTTTAAGGGCAGAACTGACATCTCTCCCTCTTACTTGTCCTAGCTGGGGAAGTGGCTGTGGTAGCTGGATCCTCAGGTTGATCAGGAGCTCCTGCACTGTGAATAGCTTTCACAACTGCTGCTGAGGCTTCTGTGCAGGGGACATGTTTCCTTCTTTCAATCAGTGGAGTTACTCAGTGGAGCCTTTCCTAGCTGCTCCAGGAACACCCTCCTCTTGTTCTGTTTACGAGACATTCAGGTCGGGTTGATCTCTTTCCAAATCACGAAGGCATTGTCGGAGGAAACATCAATGATGTTGTGGAAGATGACCAGGGGCCAGTGGGCAGTCATCCTTCTGCAGCTGTAAGTTCCAATCACCTTATCTAGGTTGTCCACACCTCCTGTGTTGCGGTTGTAGCCTAGGACGATAACTGGCTTCCTGTCCTCACGATCACTAATGTCACCATCTGTGTGCAGTGTGCTCAGAAAAACTACATTCTTGTTTTTCTTTGGGAGGTAAAAAACTAGAGTGGCGGTGGGCGTGAAGGCAAACTTTGATGAGAAGACATCTCTCTCCTTTGACGCAAGCAGTGCAGGTGGGAGCTCAGGCATGTTCTTTCAAACTATACCAACCATGGTGATCTTCCTCTTCAGGAGCTGCTGTCCGAGTTCATAAGAGGTGAAGAAATTGTCACATGTCACATTGTGACCTCTCAGTCCCTCTGTCACATCAAGCACAACACTTTTCCCCTGGTTCTTCTCTGGGCATCCACTGGTTGGCTTCCCGGTATAGACTTGCATTTTTTAAGCATAGCTTGATTTGGCATCGCAAGCCACCTATGACTTGATCCCATATTTTGCTGACTTGCTGGGCATATACTGCCGGAAAGGACAACGACCTTTGGACAGAAGACATTAGCATCAGTGATTAGTATCAGTGTCACAGAAAACAGTCAAAGAAATTAATAGTGAAAATCACTTTTATTACAAAAAATATGAAAATAGATCACCTCTAAATGGAACCAGTTGCTCATCCACTGTTACGTCAGGCCCTGGATTGTAAAGGTAGGACAGCCGCTCAACCCACTTGTCCCAGACCTCTCTTATGGCTGCAAGTTTGTCTGTCACAAGTCTTGCTGGTCTTGACTCATGGTCATCAAATCGTAGCATTCTTAAGTAGGTGTGAAAGAGCATGAGTTGCATTGTGGCTCGGAAAATTGGCCTTCCACTCTCTGCATCCTATAGACTAGCTGCAGCCTCATCTCGGGACCTGCATACACCTGCTAAGATTAGCAGCCCTAAGTAGGCCTGCAGGTCAGTCTCATCCATCTTTTTCCAGCTGTCTTCATATTTGCGAAAACCCTCCAGATTTGTCATCTCTAGGATTATTTTTTCTATTGCTGGTGTGATAAACAGGTAGAATGTAGAGACAATGTCATGGGCATGAGAAACGGCATACCTTGTGGGTCCTGGGGTCATCTTTATGATGTTTTGTTTTGCCTGCCTGCCGTGTTGGTCATATGCTGCTGAGGACCAAGTTATTTTGACATTTTTTGTAAGGAAAGTCTCTCTTTCAGCTTCAGAGTTTTCTTCTTCTTATGAAGATGATTCATCATGCTCTGGGTTGTATTCCTCCCCATCTTCTTCTTCTGATACATCCTCCACTTCCTCTTCTGAATCAGAGTTGTCTTGCTGAACATCTGAAAAAATCAGCTCTAGAGCCTCTTCAACGTCATAACGCACACTTATGGCTTCAGCACAGAGAAAATTCGGGGTTCTCTCATCTGCAGCATTTTTATAACCTCTGGAAATTCGCAGAAAAAGAGCTCTGCAGTCTGCGAGAACACCACCTATCTTGTGTTGTTTACGTCTGCTACTGTCTTGTTCATGTTTACTACTAATTGATCTGAGACTGATCAAAGGCACAGCAGTCTGCAAGAAGACCACCTGATTTGTCTTGTTTACTTCTGCTACTGATTGATCTGAGAGACAATTAAAACATTGTAACATTCTGTGGTGTTTAAATAACTCTGTGACCTTGATTTCAACTCTATTTGATTCACGGGTAATTTTGACCCGAAGACCACCTTTGTACCTTTTTTAGTACAGCTTACATGGAAATGTGAATAAAAGCAACATTTTACTTTTTCTATTGTTGGGGCCAATCTAGGAAAAGTCATAAAATTTCAAGTTAAAAAAATATTGTTTATGGGATTTTTTGGGGGTTTTTAACACAGTGGCAGGTCATTTTGACCTGAGGACAACAGGAGGTAAGAAATGAAAATTGTGGTGTTTAACTGTAATGTGTAATTTTCCTTGCAAATTTGTGTTTAGTGGAAGGAGTAACAACTAGACAAACATTACTTTACAGGTTCTGTGTGTGTGTTGGCGCATTAGCTAACATTAGCCGTCGGTAACGGAGGTTATTTGTATTCATTAAAATGGAAATACTATCGGTGCCTACACTGATGTTTAAGCTAGTTTTGGTGTAATTTTTTATAGTTCGTCAATAAATTATTTTTAGTTTTTTATGTAACGACATGTTTTTGCTAGGAGCCGGGCTGTGGAGCAGGGTACGTGAAGGTTCAAATACAAGTAATGATACGTCTAGTGAGAGTTATAATTTTAAATTCCTCATTCCTCAGCTTTTTCAAAAGAGTAATCCATTATACAAACTGTTACAAAAATGTTCTGTATTCACTAGCTCAAAGCCACCAGTTTCAGATTGCATATAATCTGCACATGAGTACAATTTCTAAGCCATGTTTATCAAATACACTACTAGACAACTAATGCTTGTTGGGGTACATGAACTGTCAGATTCCTACCCCTTGGCTCACTACATGGTTGATGGGCAGCACCTCATCTTTCTGAAGAGATACATGCATAAGGTATGGATGTTGGTTTGGAAATGCTCATTTTTTTCTACATTACCTAATGTCAGACAAAGCAAGGCTGTCCAAGAATGGCTTTGAACTCTGATGAATAGATAGATTTTCTATAGCATGTGTGTGATACAGCTGTGCAATAGACTTATACATTTCAGATATAGCTTTGCATTCAAAAAATTTGTGTGCATCAGAGATTTCCTTAAATTGTTATCCATGAAATTGTGTATGAATTATACAGGATCCTGAGATTCTACTAACGATCAGAGAATTTGTGAATTTCAATTAGATATGCTAGTTCTTAACTGCAGCAAATACCCTTGATTTATTTCCTATTTTTTGGGTGGACTGGCATGACAGTAAAAAGGCCAGCCAAGTTGCAGGTCATCCTGATGACACCAGAAAGCTAATTCTGCCTAATGGAATTCCAGAGACATTGGAGAAGCTTTTGAATGAAGTCAGGAATGTTTGTGGGTTAAATGGGAATATAAGACTGCAATACAAAGACTTTGGGGATGCACTTGTGAACTTGACATCTATTGCTGAGCTTCAGGACTTGGCAACTGTCAAAGTCATCAAAATAACTGATAATGGCAACCAGTTATTTAATCGCTGTGAGGATTTAGTGTCCGCTCAATCTGATGACACCAAGCTTCTGTCCACACCCTCCAGCTCTGTCTCCTCAAGAACACAGCTGTGGCCAAGAGAGTTTCCGATACCAACATTCTTCAGATACTCAACTGCAGTTAGAAAAGGCAAATGTAGTGTATAGGTCAGACATGACTAGGCTGACACTGAGTTCAAAAACAGTCAGACATTCTGGAAAAGACAGCTGAGGAGATACAAAGCCTATCCAACAAACGCTGACTTCAATGATGTTGCTGAAGCGATCATCAAGAAGCATCCATGTCCATGTATGAACCTGGCTCATACAACGGTTGCTTCGAGTGGAAGCAGTGACTAAAGACAAAAATGGGCAACTACAGAACTCAGCTGAAGGGCATTGGGTGTTCTGAGTTACTCGTAAATTCTCTTGAGTCTAAAGCTCCAGAGGATGCATTATCAGCCAAAAAGGTGAAGATAGCAATGGTACATACCTGACGTTCCGATCGGGGAACCACAAACAAATTGGAAAATGAGAGAGTTTCACTTTTAAGTGAAGTGAAGAAGCGAGACAACCATGCAGTGATAAAGAACAAAATGGAAATAACTTTTTCACTGCGAAGACATGAAATTGTGGAGAAGAAATCAGGAGTGGAGGAGTTGAAAGAGCCTGCTTTGTTCACAATGGATGAGGCAAGGACATTGTCACAGAAATAGATACAAATCAATTCAAAATGCATATTTTGGCCCTTGGTGTGCAAAATAAAATCTCACACACCTCACAGTTGTAATGTAACATGTCATTTAATATTTCCTTTCAGTATATTGTCAGTATATTACCGACAGGTGGCCACCATCTCCTAGAGGAGAAACATCAGGAGTAATAGTTAGTTAGTTTTTTGTGTTCTTTTGTGACTTTGGTGAATCCAAAGTGACCCTTTAAAACACTGAAGACACATAATAACACAACAGCAGACTAGCAAATCAGGTGTTCGTTAATGACTTATATAACAGTGGTTTCCCTGTCAGAAAAGGCTGTCTGCTGGCAGGGTAGAGATATAAAAAAAATATTTTATACAGCTTTTACAGAAACTGGTACAGATTTTTTTTAGAATACATTAGCTGTTGATCTTGTCCACAGTAGTTCGTTGCTTAATGTCCTGTGCTCCTGCTGCTTTTCAAAATGGGGCGTGCTGTCCATCTTCCATTGGAAGAAATATACTGACCAAAGATAAGTACCTCTGTACCCCCAAAAACTACAGATTTTCTAACAAGAGAGTTCATCTTTCTCTGTCAATATAGCAGCACTAAAGAGTTGAGTGCATCAGTTGGCTACATTAACCATCAACATTACTGGCCAAGAAAAGTGCTAAAGTTTCCCTTTAACTAAATAATTATGTCTTTTAAAGAGAATATTCCTGTCTTCATTTACGGTAATTTACAAATGTTTTAGGTTTTATATTAAGTGAAACTTTAACTTTTTGTGAGGTCCCGCCAAAGGCTTTAGTCATGTCTGTTCTGTTTTGATCTGCTCTCTCCTCTCCCGTGTGTGTTTCTGATTACAGGCTCAGCCCTGATTAGCTCACCTGTTCCTCATCCCCACCGGAGGATAAAAGGGGGCCGCTTACCTCGTCCCGATCGCCAGATCATCTAGGGCCGTCATTGAATGAGCGCAGCGTATTTACAGAGAGAACTTGGGCCGTCATTGAATGAGCGATCGCGTCTTTACGGAGAGAGCTTGTGCCGTCTTAGAAAGAAGACGTATCTCAGTGTACGCACTGCGATACAGCCGTTATTCCACAGTTTCATGTTCCATGTTTTCCGCATTTCTAATAAAGAATCCGTGTTTGCACTTTATCCTGATCTTATTGTCTCTGTCCTTCATTTGGGTCTATCTGTTCTTGATACCCCCGTAACATTACGATCTGACCAGACACGGACCAAGCGGACAGAGATGCGATCAGCCAAGTGCTTGTGTCACAGGAGCTGCAGATCAAAGCCCATGAGATGCAGTTATCTTCCATAGCCACGGGAGTGCAGGCGCTCGCGGACCGCCAGGACCGGTTTTAGCAGGACTTGTGCACGCAGGTGAGTTTGCTGAGTGCGCAGCTGAGCCAGTTAACCGCGAGTTTGGAGCAACTGCTTTCACCTCCGCCGACCACGCCGGCCCCCCTCCCTGCCAGCTGCCACCCTGCCTCCAGTAACCCCCCGTCTCGTCCCGTTCGCCTCACCCCGCCCGAGAAGTTTTCAGGAGAGGGAGTCAGATCGGCGCCAAGCCACTAGGTGGAGTTTCGCCCTGGTTCACCGGTGTTTTTGCCACCTAGCGCGGAGCTAGCGCCCCCTCCCGTCCTGAAGGAGCCCATGCAGTTGAGACGGGCCAAGTTAAGTCCGGAGGAGTGCCAACGCCACCAGAGGATGGGCGCGTGTTATTACTGTGGACAAGCCGGCCATTGAGCAGATTCTTGTCCGGCCAAGAGATCCGGTTCACTGGGCTTAAGGAGTGCACGGGTAAGCAGAGACACATGCACACATTTTTCTCCTTGCACATTGACTGCTGCATCTCTGCTAATCAAGGGCAAAGCTATTTCCATCCAGGCTTTAATCGATTCGAAGGCAGATGAGAACCTGATGGATTATTCTCTAGCCAGGAGGATGGGCATCATGGAGAGGCCACTTGCCCAGTCAGTCATCGCCCGTGCACTAAATAACCAGTTGCTAAGCAAGGTTACCCACAGGAAAGAGACCCTCCTCAAGTCTATTGGCGGGGATCACACGGAACCCATCTCGTTCCATCTCCTAGATTGCCCACATCACCCCCTCGTACTAGGATTCCCTTAGCTGAGGGCTCACAACCCTCACATTATCTGGGAGACGGGTGTAATTAGCTGGGACACCGTCTGTAGTTCGTCTCGTCTTGCTGCACCCCCTTCTGTTCACGGATCCCTGGAAAGTAAGGGAAGCCCTGTATCGGAGTCGGGCACCCTGAATGCCAAGCCTGATAGCCCGTCCTGCCAATACAAGTCGAGCTCTCCTTCCAATTATGTGGGGGTAGCATCAAAGAAGGAGAGGCCATGTAAGTCCATAGTAATTAAGAAAAGATGCAAGAAGAAGAGTGTTTTAAGAGATAGCAGCTCTGAATCTGTTGTGGAATCAGATCAGGAATCACAGACTAAGCCAAAGACTGGAAAGAAGAAAAAGTTGAGATGAAAGAAAGAAAAGCCACAGAAAGATTCTCCTCAGTCACACTCATGAAGGTTCATCTGAGTCTGAGTCTGAGTTTGAATCGGAATTCGACAATAGGAAGGCCGACTGTGAGGTCCCGCCGAAGGCTTTAGTCATGTCCGTTCTGTTTTGATCTGCTCTCTCCTCTCATCGTGTTTCTGATTACAGGCTCCGCCCTGATTAGCTCACCTGTTCCTCATCCCCACCGGAGGATAAAAGGGGGCCGCTTACCTTGTCCTGATCGCCAGATCATCTAGGGCCGTTATTAAATGAGCGCAGCGTATTTACAGAGAGAACTTGGGCCGTCATTGAATGAGCGATCGCATCTTCACGGAGAGAGCTTGTGCCGTCTTAGAGAGAAGACGTATCTCAGTGTACGCACTGTGATCCAGCCGTTATTCCACAGTGTTCATGTTCCACGTTTTCCGCGTTTCTAATAAAGAATCCGTGTTTGCACTTGATCCTGATCTTATCGTCTCTGTCCTGCATTTGGGTCTATCTGTTCTTGATACCGCCGTAACAATTTTATATTATAGCAAATGTAACTTTTATTTGTGGTAAAATGTGAGTTGTAAAAAAAACATTTTTAAGTGTTACACTAATTAAATTTTAGGCATGTGATAAAAGAAAATATATTTCTTAACATTGAATAGAAAAATATACTTTGTACTGAATCAGGTGTTTAACTTGAGAAAAGTTAATTATATTGCTTGTGATTAGTTTATTCATTCATTCATCTTCTGAACCGCTTATTCCTAATTAGGGTCGCGGGGAGGCTGGCGCCCATCTCAGCCAACT
>JAOUQZ010000031.1:2062791-2093029 GCA_028564935.1 Neosilurus hyrtlii
GTGTGTGTGTGTGTGTGTGTGTGTGTGTGTGTGTGTGTGTGTGTGTATATATATATATATATATATATATATATATGCACACATATAGGCTTAAGTATACAATGAAATATTTATTTATTTATGTTTGTTTCTACGTATTTGGACCGTCTGCGTTATACTGTAAAAGTGGATACATTTATGTACTGGAATTGCACTGAGGGTACGTCACCTGCCATGGTTCTATGTTTTCTACATCTGCACATGAACCATTGATAAATGGCCCTTTCCCATCATCACAGCCTGAAAGACTGTCCAAAGCATAAGCCACAGCATACACTGCTTTATAAATGTTGTTCAGTAAGCTAGCATCTGACACATCCGTAAAGCGTGTGTCTATGTTTTCAAGGGACTCTACTCCGGTGCAGGGTTTTTCAGCCTTATGTGACTGAGGGTTGAAAGTACATTCAAATACACTCTCCCATAATTCAACCAGACCTGTATTTCCTGGTTTTAAAGAGGGTTGTCTGCTTGCAATAAACTCTTTCAAGCCAGAAATATTGCCATTAGGCACAGCAAGACCTATAGCACCAGCAACCACTGCATAATTAATGGCATTGGATAGGTAGCTGTAGGTGATCCATCCTTCACTTCCAACCCACTGAAAACCAGTCACATTTTGATAGTAAAGCTCTTTTAGGAGGATCTCCAGATCATTCCCATCTGCAAAAGCTACAATGACTTTGGATGTAGATGTCTTAATAATGTCCACCACATCTAGAAACTTTTGTTTGGAGTCAGTCCTGTAAATAGCCACAGAGTACTCAATACATACTCCCTCTTTTTCAGCAACATCTAGAAAACCTGCCATTCCATTATTTCCATAGTCACTCTTACTTCTAACAGCTCCTACCCAAGTCCAACCAAAATACTTGACCAGCTTTGCCAGTGCCCTGCTCTGGTGATAATCACTGGGAATTGTCCTGAAGAAAGAGGGATACTCTTGTCTGTTGCTAAGACATGCACAGGTTGCTGAATGGCTAATCTGCAAGTTAAAAGTGCAGTTTGGTATCATGTCATTTTTCTTAATCAGATATCCCTGTAAAAGCTAAACCTCAAAGATTCTACTGGTTATTGGGCTTGTTGCTAAGTACTTAAAATGAAGGATTAAACAACACACACACACACACACACACACACACACACACACACACACACATATATATATATATATAAAATATAAATTTATTAATAATTAATATTAATCATTAGAATATCCATTTACTTACCACTGGTATATGAAATGTGCCCATAGTATTTGCAATACCTATAGTTGCTGTGGAAGTAGTTTCACCAATAACAGCATGCACAGTGAAAGATTTTGTGCAGTTTTCTCTCTCCACTCCTGGCCTGTTCATGAGAAGCAAAGATGCCTTTACTGAGAGAGGAATGCTAGGACAGGAACCATATATTCTGTAGCCCAGTGTAAGGTCACGAAGGATATCTGTGCTATTGTTAATTTCCTCAATGGCAAATATCATTGTCATGGCATACTGCAATTCCCCTGGATCAAGCCTTAAAAGAGAGTTACCGAGACATAGATACACAAAGACGGGTTGTCTTACCATTTTGGTGTTCAAAAGTATTCATTGTAGGTATATAATATTCCATTAATAATTTAACTCCCAACTTACCCATAACATCTCATATTTCCTGGGTTGGCCAAAAGTGTTGGATTTATCTCAATAGGATATTGATGGAATGAAAAAATGCCTCCAATAGATACATCACCCTCTTTAGAAAAATGAAGGAGTTCATCTGTTCCGTATGCTGTGCATTGCTGATCTTCAGCATTAGCAGTAAAGAATATAATCATTATTAAAACTGCTAGTGAAATCATGACTCTATATAGGAACCAAGTGCCCCTGATCCTTAGACTATGCCTTATGTACCCTGTCTTTATGTACTTGTAATAACTGTGGAACATGGGACCTGATTTGCATGTTTGCCATTTTCATTGAAAACAATTATGTCAAGAAAAAGCAAGGGGAAAAAAACAGCAATGTATGGATTACATTCTACCCAATCCAGCTGTATTAAATAAATACATATTTTTATTTTTGTTATTATTATTATCATTATTATTATTATTATTATTATTATTATTATCATTATTATTATTATTATTATTATTATTATTATCTTATGTACTTTAAAAAAGAATGCAGCTATTAGGTCTCTTACATAGGAATGTACAGTTAATTCACATCATCAGTGTTTATTATTACTTCTTTTTCTTCTGCTTGTTCTGGGGTCGGGTTGTAGGGGCAGTAGCTTAAGAAGTGAGGTCCAGACGTCCCTCTCCCCAGGCACTTCTTCCAGCTCCCTTGGGGGGGACGCCAAGGCATTCCCAGACCAGCGTGTTCTTGGACGACCCCGGGGTCTTCCGGGTTGGACATGATCGAAACATCACACCAGGGAAGCGTTTGGGAGGCATTCTAATCAGATGCCCGAGCCACCTCAAATTGCTCCTCTGAACGCAGTGGAGCAGTGGTTCTTCCTCGTGGAAGACAGAACTTTTCACCCTATCTCTAAGGGAGACCTGCCACCCTGCAAAGGTTCACCCACTTGTATTTGCAATGTTTATTATCAAATTTTATAAAATTATATTTTGAAATTAAAACTGATTGATCTGGATTGAACAAATATTACCCAGAGTGTATAATGCTTGATTCAAAAATATATCATGTTTTAAAAATGCAAAAATAAAAAAAATTGAATAAAGAAATGAGTTTAAAACTGATTGAGTATAAAAAGATGCTGTTCGCTACACAACACTTAGCTCTGACTGGAGCACGTTTAGTTCACTCAACCTGCCTCTGTATTGCTCCCCAGGCCAGATATGGCCTACATGCACAAAGATCTAAAGTTCTCATATAGAATACAAAATATTGTAAGTTTTAATATGGTGGACAAAAAGAATAAATCTTTGAGCATCATGCATGTACAAAGAATTCAGATACCAGGGCAATCAACATGATACATGCATACAGTCATACAGGTAAATCCTTGAGGGGCATGTTATCATGACCTATAATCAGTCACCATCACTGTCAATGAACATTTTAAAATCACCTGATCTCTGACTCGTCAACAGATTCATGGTCACTTTTCTCGTCCTCATCACCCCTGCCCTCTTCATCTCAGGCTTCATATCGGACATCTGATTGGGCAACCCATTTCCGTCACACCAAGGTGGCATAAGCAGTTCTTCAAACAATTTCCATCCATGTTCAATTGGGCTTGGGATCTCTGGACTAGGAATATGTGATATCTTCTATACTGCGAGCTGATAATTCACCCTGATCACATGCTGCCCCAAAGTTCTCTTACATGGGAATAGTGATGCCATGTTAACGTTCTTCAGTGATGTTCGATGTTCCTTGTCCCTACAGATTCCATCTTCATGATACTTGGTGGTGAAGATATTGTCCTCATGCTCCCCCCTCCCCCCCCCCCCCCCCCCCCGCACACACACACGCACACACACACACACACACACAACTTTACTTCACTATATTTTTCTGAATGTTATGACAGAGATGGAAGCTTTTACACATGCTGTCTATTTTATTAAACTGAGGGTGAAAGATGTCAATGTTGAACGCTTTAAGAAGGTAGAAGAAATCTGTGTTTTTTAATAGATTCGACACTGCGGCCACTGTTCAGCCCCCTTCTAACTTGTCAAGAGCAAGCCTGAATACAGTAATTTTATTAGTGTGCTAAAAAGTGTGCTAAGAAGCTTTATAAGACATAGCCAGTTGAATTAGTTTTCATTTGGTACCAAATATTGCCTGATGATAGTAACATGAACATACAGATTTACAAATATACATGCATTGAACAAATTACTGAAATTGGGGCATACCCCTCAGGTTTTAAATATTTAATAACTTGGCTTCACAAGGAAGTATCAAATGAAGCATCTTGGATGTGTAGGCCATATTTAGCCCAAAGAGTATATTTGTTAATAATTATCTAGAAATAAGCTACATATTTAAAAACTACATTGTACATGGTTCGGTTTGCTTTTTATGTTTCTGTGTGTAGCATATATCAAAACAGTTATTTGCCTCAGGCTCGGTAAATGTTGCTGAATTTAGTATTCCTTTCGACATTCCAGTTTCACTTTGATAAATAGTTTATTAATAATTATTTCCTTATTTAAAAAATAAATTAATTAAAAAATAAACTTAATTTGATTTATGAATTTCGAACCAGAATAGTGTTTCACATATGAAGATAATCACTAAGATTTGCCCATTATATGTTTTCTTGTATTCCTTTCTGGCTTTAGTATGATTATATAACATTTTGGAGTAAATATGCAGAAGAGTAAACCAAAACTTGATGCTAAAATTGCAAATATTTCTACAGCTACAGTGAATTTTCCAGGAGAGCTGACATAAGCTGGAATAAATGTGATCCAAACAGCACAGAATATGAGCAAACTGAATGTGATAAATTTAGCTTCATTAAAGTTATCAGGCAGTTTACGCGCCATAAAAGCTAGAATAAAACATACAAGAGCCAAAAGTCCTATATATATCAGAACAGCCCAGAAACCTATGGTTGAACCCAGATTGCATTCTAGGATTATTTTGTTTGCGAAAAGAGACATGTTTTTTTGAGGCACTGGAGGGGCAAGTGTTAACCACAGAGCACATATAATAACTTGCAGAAAGGTGGAGCAAAAAACACTCATTCGTTGCACAGGTAATGAGCACTGTGGGAAACTGCTACCTGGCACAGTGGCTTTAAATGCCATCACTACTGCTGTTGTTCTTGCTAAAACACAGGACATACAAAGTGCAAAAGTAATGCCGAACGCTGTGTGGCGCAGCATACAGGACCACTTAGAAGGTTGTCCAATGAAAGTAAGTGAACAAAGAAAGCACAGAGTCAGAGAAAAGAGCAGAAGGAGGCTCAGCTCAATGTTGCTTGCTTTTACAAGTGCTGTGTCTCTAAAATAGAAAAACACCAATCCAACAGCAACAGTAATGGAAACTCCTGTTAAAGAAACAACAGTCAGGAGAATCCCCAAGTTTTCATCAAATGAAAGGAATTCCACTTTCTTTGGAACACACAGATCATGATTATCATTTGACCAGTACTCCAAAGGGCATATACTGCATTCAACAGAATCTAAAATGAGAGAAAATGCTAATAATATATATATATATATATATATATATATATATATATATATATTTTACAAGTAAAAAAAGTACATATAGACCTCTATATTTGTCTATGTCCTGAGATTTATCCCTGTATTTTTGTTTACTAATGTGAATTTGGATATTTTTATTACATTCATGAAGTTAGATATGGTCATATACTGTACCTGTTTCATTGCTGATTTCACCATCAGGGCACTGTATACATGCAAAGCAGCATCGTGGTCTCCCTTTTATTTGTGCCTGTCGGAATCCTGGCTGACAGCTCTCACTGCACACAGATCTTGGAATCTGACATACATTCTCAATGTTATAATAATAACATTGATAATAATGTTGTAAATTTTTTTAAAATAAAAAGTTTACTTTATCTTTACAAATGTATTTCTTATGTGTACTCCATACCTACCTTATTACTATTTCCAGCCCAAGCTATATTTACATGATTCCTAACAAACTGCTTGTCCGCTGGGAGCGAGGCATCATAGTAACCCACTGTAACAAAGGTTATGTCTTCAGCTGAATTTTTCTGCCAGTTGACCAGTTCATATTTTGCAGTAGGGTCCCCATTAGGATTGAAATACACATGTTCACCCAATGGCATTGTAAAGTTCACATGTTGTAGGGAGTCCCGTACCTGCAGGGGGGAAACCATGTGCTATTTTTATATCCATATGTATTTGATTGTAATCCTCTCAATACTGTTGTAATTTTACTTTTCCATTTTATAAAAAAATATATATATAATTTTTTTGTTATTTATGTATTTATTTACTTGTTTATTTTTTTTTTTTATTTTTTTTTACCTGAACTGGTAGTAACATATCCTTTTTGATGCAGTTAACGTTTTCAGAAGGGCCATCAGTATTGCAAACCAAAGTGTTGTTTAGGGCATGAGCTATAGCATAAACTGCTTTATACACATTGTTGGAAATCCTTAGCTCTGAAACATCAGTGAATGTATTATTTATTTCTTTGAGATCTTCAGATCCTGTGCAAAGTTTTACATTTTTCATTTTTGGTGAAAACTGACATCCAAATGTCATCTCCCAGAATTCTATCAGAAGAGAATTTGAGGGAAACTGGGATGGGTGAACCTTTAAAAGAAATTCCTTTAGTCCTGGAATTTTAGATTTATTAATGGTAAATCCTAATGCACTGCTGATGATTTTTGATGTCATTTCAGTTGCTAAATATCTGGCAGTTATCCAGGACTCACTGCCTATCCACTGCAGCCCAGTAATATTTTGGGCAAATGCCTCTTCTAACAGAACATACATTTCATTTTGAGCCAGAAATGCTACTAATACCTTAGATGAACCTTTTTTGATTACTTCTACAACTTTAGCAATGGTCTCCTTTGAATTTGTCCTTAGGATTGCTTCATTGTACTCAATACATATTCCTTCTTTTCCAGCTGCCTCCACAAATGTGGCCATACCACTGTTGCCATAGTCATTGTCACTTCTTACTGCTCCTACCCAAGTCCATCCAAAATACTTCACTAGCTGAGCGAGAGCTCTGCCCTGATAGTAATCACTGGGAATTGTTCTGAAGAAGGACGGATATTCTTTTCTGTTGCTCAGGCATGCACATGTGGCAAAATGACTGATCTGTTGAAAGTAAAAGATGTATAATAACAGTTTTATTTATGTAATATGTTTAAACAAATTAACAAAAGTAGATTAACTTCCAAGTATTTTACCACAGGAATATTGAATGGCCCTGTTGCTCTTGACATCACTATGGTTGAGGAAGACTCTGATTCCCCAATGATGGCCTGCACTCCTGAGTGACCAAAGCATGTTTTTTGGGCCGTAAGTTCCTGACTATTAAGTAAACCCATTGCCGATCTCATTGAAGCTAACGTTGAGCCACAGCTATCATATATCTTATATCCAATAGAAATATTAGGAAGCAGGCCACTCTTGTTGATTTCATCAATAGTAAATATCATGGTCTGAACAAACCTGAATTCTCTTAAGTTCAGACTAAATAAAAATAAGCAAAAACAAAGCCTTGACAATATTGTTTGACAATAGTAAAATTCATATCATTCCCCCTATTTAAAAAAAAAAAAAAATGTTAGATTATACAGTATGATTTTACACTTTCCCAGTTCCTGACAAGTAAAATATTAACTTTTAACTAAAAGCAAACCTTGTGCAGATCAGACGTTGTGGTTTCTCGGTAAAGGATAGTGTCTGTAATGTAAGTTTGCTGTGAATTGAAAAAGCTCCTCCAATAATGACATCACCATCCTTAGAAAGGTGCGGGTACTCTGGGTTCCCGATCATTTGACAGTTATAATTTTTTCCCTTTACTTCCAAGACACAGAGGAATAATATATATAGAAGCATCACAGAGGCTCTGTGGGCACTAGTCCTTTTCCCTGTTACAATTAGAAGAGCAGGTTATATAGGGATTGATGGATCCTTCTGGGCCCATTCCATATCTTATCATGTGATCACTGGTATCTCGACACAGTGTCCTTAAAGTAATTGCAACACTAGTAATCAAATAATTGATTTAATACTGATTTAACAATATTGCTAATCGATACAATCTGTTTATTAAAAAAAATGGTATAACGAATTTAAATCCTAAATTTTGAATAATAAAATAATAGGCGGTTAATACTATTAATTATTATTATTTTTTTTGGTGGTTATAATCAATGCATGCTTTTTGGTTAAGTTTTCTGTCACAGTTTAAATTGTTATACATACAAATATTTACAATTATATTTAGAATAAAATGGTTTTGTGTGTTTCTGACAATATTTTATATTTTATATGCTTGTCAAGAGCAGTTTTGATCTGCTGTATGGCCTGAATTTTCAACAAAGCCATTACTGGCTTCATAGATAACAGTCTTGAGCCACTATTTTTATAAATCCTGTGACCAACTGGAATATTTTGGAGCAAGCTGTTGTTTGTGTTGTTTAATAAGTTCAAAGAATCATGGTCTGAGCAAAACTCTTTCAGATTAAATCTACAATTACTAATAAAAAGCATAAGAAATACAAACAACATTCAGTATAAAGTCAAGGGTAAAATAAATTTGATACAGAAATACAAAAAATGTACATAAGATTTCAGTGCAAATGTGAAACTGTCCACTGCAACAAATCTAATAAAAAGGTTGAGATTATTCAGTAGACACTGATTGCTTCTGTGTAGCACAATGTATTCAAAAGATAGCTCCAGTGATCACTTATCTATCCTTAGCTAGCATAGCAAGCAGAGTTTTTTTGTTTTTAGGATAGGGCAGTTTCTGGCAGTGTGGTGGCGCAGTGGTTAGCATGCCTGCCTCACAGCAAGAAGGCCTGGGTTCGATTCCCATGCTCGGGGGTTTCTGTGTGGAGTTTGCATGTTCTCCCCGTGCTGGCGTGGGTTTCTTCTGGGTATTTCGGTTTCCTCACACAGTCTAAAAACATGTACAGTAGGCTAGTGGGCTGTTTCAAATCACCCCTAGGTGTGAGTGTGAATGGTTGTATGTGTGTTGGCCCTGCAGTGGTCTGGCGAGCTGTTCACGGTGTACTCCGCCTTCGCCCAAAATCGGCTGAGATCCACAAGATCCCAGCCTCTCCACAACCCTAATTAGGATTAAGTGGCTTACATAAAGAATGATTGAAGGGTAGTTTCCTCCCTTTGCCATGCTAAGAGTAAGAAGTTCTAAAAGTAATAAACATAATTCAAATGGGAAAAAATATATGAGTCAATATAGTTGCTGCACTTATCTGCATTAGGTTTCATCCCAAACTATAAAGATTCTATTTATTTACAATTATGGTGTGATTTAACTTTTTTGATTTTTTTTTTTTATTGTTACCTGAAATTAAGAGTTTCCGAAAGTCAATTTGTTTGCTGATGCAGTCTCTTAGTCTCTTAGTTTTGTTATTAGTCAATGGGATCTCTTACCAATTTCCGAATGTTGGAGAGGCTATTCTATACATAAACTATTCTTGAGTACTTGCCATGTTCTCTAGTCATTTCTAATGGGGCAAATTCAGTTCACCCTAAATCCGCCAGCATTTGCAGAGTATTCACTCTTGGTCAGATCCCTTTCATTCTTAAAATCTTATAATTACAGACTTTAACTTGAGAACAGTTCCTGGTCGCTTTGAGATTTGTTTATGTTGAAGTGGACAATCACTGTGTTGAATGTGGCAGGAGGAATTTCAAGGTTTTGTATAATCTAAGATGTAAAATCCACCTTCAGACTGACTCATATTGCACCCTCTATGAAAATCAGTCAATCTCATTTGCTCCTAACGTTCATGGCATATCCAGTTGCTAAAAATAAGTTATATACCCTAAACTAATTCATCTTCTGCCTGTTCCGGTGTAGGGTTGCGGGGCAGCAGCCTAAGCAATGACTTCCCTCTCCCCAGCCACTTCCGGGTGGATGCCGAGGCTTTCCCAGACCAGCTGAGAGATGAAGTCCCTCCAGCGTGTTCTGGGTTGACCCTGAGGGCTGTTCCCAGTTGGACCTGCCTCCCTCATTAATCTAAAATTATTAATATATTAAGCTTGCCTAGATGAGCTTCACTGTGATGGCCTGGCGAGCCGTCCAGGGTGTACCTCGCCCTCGCCCAGAGTCGGCTGAGTTGGGCACCTGCCTCCCCACGACCCTAATAAGGAATATTCAGAAAATCAATGAATGAATGAATAGATGAGCTTCACAGATAAAACTATGGAATGAGGAATCTATGTACTTATAATACATTTCCACAGTATAGTATTCTACATTAGTAAATGAATGGATTGATAAATAATATAGTTTTATACATTTAATAATATTTATTACTGTTGTTGTTGTTCTTGTTGTTGTAAACTAGCGGCGTATTCACATCTAGTTCAATTCATATGCGTCTTGAAGAGATCAGACCAAGACTAACTCAAAAACATTTATAAATGAATGAACACTAATAAACAATAATACATCTACTCCTAAAACATTAGAGCTTATTGGATTTTACTGAGGTCCCAATATGGCCATCATATTTTATAAAATCTACTCATTCCATCATGAGACTGCACACCTGAGCAACCGACATACTGATCTGGTCAGGGCTTATCTGGTGCATTGTTTTTTTGTTTTTTTTTTAGATTTTTTACTTCTGATCACACTGCTCCCCTTTTTCCCTGCACTCTGTGTTATTGTCAGAAAACGTTTGCGCTAACTAGGAGTAAATATCTATCCTATTCCTTTTAGGCTGTCTCTAGATTCGTTCTGAACCCAACAACTCAGTGAGGTGTTTTGTGTCCTGGGCACTCCATCCTTCACCTGGCATAATGAATATGTCACAAAGACCTCTGGAACGAGTGACCCTTTTAACAATATGGTTTATCATGGCTTTCACCTACATTATAAAGACTAATAAATGTCACTGCTTGTTTAGACACTTTGCACATATGCATAACTAATAGATTTACTTTTAGTTTAATTCTACTGCCTACACTGCAAATGAGCAATGTTCCTGTAGGCATTTATGTAAGCAATTTATGTTGTTGCCAGCTGGGGTTTAATTAATATGGTTCTTATTTGTAATTACAGTGCTTTTTCAGACACCTATCACATTGTTGTCCAGGTGCATACTTTCTTACAGGAGTCTGTTTTGTCAGCTTGTTCAAGTTCTAACATGTCTTCCTCTAAATCTCTAGACAAACACACACTCCCACCCCAGAGGTTTCTGCTAAGTGCTCCCCTTTGCCCTTCTTTTACATCACAACCTCTGCAGCCATTGTTTCTTTTTATTTCAATACACTGAACTGTGCAAAATATTAATTATTATATTTAAATATACTCTATAATAAATACATTTATACATTTATCGTAATGTGTAGAGTACATAAAATACTTGAGATAATAATATTTACTCCATGCATGTCATGTACTCATAGAGACTTCCAAAGAAACCATTTCTATAAACCTAAATGAATAAATATAAATGTATTTATTAAAATATTTATTTATTAATTTATTTATTTGTTTATTTGTTGATGTTGTTTGTATATCATTATATTTATTAGGGTTTACACATAGTGTAAGATGTACTGTAATTCTTACCCTTTCATATTGGAATAATTAATGTATTTAATTATTTTTTTTTTTTTTGCCAAAGGGCTTACCCATACTTGTGTTGTGAAAAGTCTGTCCCAGCTGTGGTTGAAGGCGGGGTACACCCTGAACAGCTCGCTGGGCCATTGCAGGGCCAACACACATACAACCATTCACACTCGGTCTTACACCTGTGGACAATTTGGAATTGCCAAACAGCATGTTGGGCATGTTTCTGGACCGTGGAAGAAAACCAAAGGACAGAAAATTATTTATTACACACATGCATATTGCTGTAAGCACAATTGTTTTTTTTTTTTTTTTTCTGAAAAGGTTAATGTGTTCTTATTATCATCCATAATGATTACCATACTGCATATCACTGAACATTCACTTAGCTGGAACATTGAGGGTACTATTCATGCAGGGACATTCACCATGTGTGAGGCAAAAAGTTGCTTTAGCATATAATAATCAAGAACATATGGAAAAGAAACTAAAGAGATATTATTTCTATATGTATGTATAAGTAGGAGTCTTAATGAGCAACAGGTGTGTGGAGATAATTGGACGCAAGGGAGGTGGTGAGGCCACACCCATAGCCTGGAGAAGCATATGGGAAAAACAGGAAAACAAAAACACACAATAGCTCCCCTAGTGGTGAGATATGCAGGATCATGACAGTACCCCCCTCTCAATGACCGCCACCTGGTGGTCCACCAGGTTTGCCAGGGTTTTCCCAATAGAAATCAAAGATGAGGGAGGGATCCAAAATTAACTTACGGGAAACCCAACAGTGTTCCTCTAGGCTGTATCCTTCCCAGTCAACGAGGTATTAAAGACCTCGGCCTCAACATAGAACATCCTGCAGGTGTCTGACCATGTAGGCAGGATGATCATCTATAACCCGGGCAGGTGGTGGGGGAGCAGCTGGAGGGTTCAGAGGGCTGGAGGACACCAGTTTGAGTTGGGAAACATAAAAAGTGGGGTAAATTTTCATGGAGCTGGGAATCTGGAGTCCCAGAGCAGAAGGGTAATAATCTTTACCACTTTAAATGGGCCAATGTACCTGGGTGAGAGCTTACGTGACTCCGTACGTAATGGAATTTTTTTGGTAGATAGCCACACATGCTGACCAGGACGGAATTGTGGAGCCGGGACCTGATAACAGTTAGCCAGACATTGGTTGCGGGATGTGGAACAGAGTAAGGCCAACCAAGCCTTCTTCCAAATTCTCCTGCACTGCTGTAGGTGAGACTGGACTGTGGCAGTGCTGTCAAGAGAGTTGTGGGCATATTTAACCCAGGCCAGGTAAGTGCTCCAAGAGGAAGGACTGCAAGCAGTAATGCAATGGAGGGTGGCTTCCAGCTCCTGACTGGCTTTCTCTGACTGTCCATTGGATTGCGGGTGAAATCCCGAAGAGAGGCTCACTGTCGTGCCCAGTGCCTGGCAGAAAGCTCTCCACACTTGGGAAGTAAACTGGGGACCCCGATCTGAAACAATGTCCTCAGCTGTGTATTCAGGTTCAGTATTTGGAGTTCGGAATCAATTCAAAGTAATTCAGCTGGAGGATTCAGCTGTGAGGTCCCGCCGTAGGACTTAGGTCATGTCTGTTCTGTTTGATCTGCTCTCTCCTCTCCCATGTGTGTGTTTCTGATTACAGGCTCCGCCCTGATTAGCTCACCTGTTCCTCATCCCCACCGGAGGATAAAAAGGGGCCGCTTACCTTGTCGTCTTGGGCCATCATTGAATGAGCGCTCGCGTATTCACGGAGAGAGCTTGTGCCATCTTTGAGGATAGTGCTTCTCGCACCTGCGCCACGATCCAGCCGTTATTCCATAGTGTTCATATTCCATGTTTTCGGTGTTCCTAATAAAGGATCCTTGTTTGCACTTTATCCTGATCTTATCGTCTCTGTCCTGCATTTGGGTCTATCTGTTCTTGGTACCGGCATTACAGTAGTCCTGAAAGCCACTAAAACAACTATAGTTTTCCTCAAAACACAGAAGAAACAGAGGACAAAAGTTATCCCGAACGCTGTGTGGAACAGCATACAGAACCACTGAGAGGGCAGTCCAGTGAAAGTAAGTGAACAAAGGAAACATAGAGTAAGGCAGCAGCAGGAAGCTCAGCTCAGCGTTGTTGGCCTTAACAATGCAAGTGTCCTTTTCTATTGAAAATAAAATAGCTACTAACACAGTTAATGTACCAGTACTATCCCCATGACCTCTGTAAATGAAAGAAACTCCACAACCTTCAACACACATATATCTTTTACAGCCTTAGACCAAAATTCTCCTGGACACTGCTCACAGTTATCTGAATCTGAAAAATAACAATTATTATCATCATTAATAGGATAAACAAATATACATTTAATGCTTTTACTTTTGAATGCTATAATTGAAAAACTATTCTATAGCCTAAATAATAAAAATTTTATACATAATATACAATAAACAACTTGTATCTGGGTGGCACAGTGGCATAGTGGTTAGCACTTCCGCCTTACAGCAAAAAGGTCCTGGGTTTGGTTCCCAGCTCCGGTGTTTCTGTGTGGAGTTTGCATGTTCTCCCTTTGCTTGAGTGGGTTTCCTTCCATAGTCCAAACACATGCGCGGTAGGGTAATTGGCTGTTCCAAATCACCCCTAGGTGTGAGTGTGAGTGCAAATGGTTGTGTGACTGTTGGCCTTGTGATGGCCTGGCAAGCTGTCCAGTGTACCCCGCCCTTGCCCAGAGTCGTCTGAGATGGGCGCCAGCCTCCCCGCGACCCTAATTAGGATTAAGCAATAATAACAGTAATAAATATAATAACTATTGTATTATTATTATTATTATTATAATTATTATTGTTGTTAATCATTATTATTATTATTATTATTATTATTATTATTATTATTATTATTATTATTATTATTATTATTATTTTTAATAATAATATTAATATATTGAAACAGAATTTGTGGACTGAACATTTGTTTTAGATTTACCACATTCCACTTTTCTCCAGATGTCTTTGCCCCAGCACTGTAAAACCAAACCTGTTCTCCTAATTTGCTAGTAAAATATACTTTTTTTAAAACACCTTTCAATAGAAAAGGAAAATAAAACAATTACATCATGATAATATCAAGATTGGTTATGGCTTACTTTCATCATCTTCTTTGAGTTTGTTTTTCCTACAGCTTTGGTTTTCTGTGCATTTCAAAATACTATGTAGAGAATGTGCCAGAGCACAAACTGCATAGGACATATTATTTGCATATTTCATATTTTGGATCTCAAAAGCGTCTATATTAAAAGTATTTATGTAATCATATAAGTTTATATAACCCTCTCTGATTTTTTATTGTACCTCTCAACCTCAGAAAGGTTTTCATAATGTACAGTTTGCCAAAATGCAAATGGAAAAACATTTACTCATTCATTCATTCATATTCTTCTGCTTGATCCAGGGTCAGGTTGTGGGGGCAGCAGCCTTAGCAGTGAGGTCCAGACGTCCTGCTCCCCAGTCACATAGTAGAGAGATGTAGTCCCTCCAGCGTGTTCTGGGTCATCCCCGAGGTCTCTTCCCAAATGGACATGCCTGAAACATCACACAGATGCCCGAGACACCTCAACTGGCTCCTCTCAATGTGACTCCGAGCTCCTCCTGGATGACAGAACTTCTCACCTATCTCTATAAGGGGGAGCCCTGCCACCCTGTGTAGGAAGCTCATTTCAGCCGCTTGTATTCATGATTTTGTTCTTTCAGGCACCATCCAAAGCTCATGACCATAGGTGAGGGTAGGAACGTAAATCGACAGTTAAATTGGGAGCTTTGCCTTCCTGCTCAGCTCCCTCCCAAAACGACGGAACGGTACAAGCTCTGCTTTACAAGATCCGTCTATCAATATCCCGCTTTATCCTTCCCGCACTCGTGAACAAGACCCCAGGATACTGGGGAAACTCCTCCACTTCGGGCAAGACCTCATTTCAGACCCAGAGGGTGCATTCCACCCTTTTCCAACTGAAAACCACGGCCTCGGACTTGGAGGTGCTGATTCTCATTCCACTCGCTTCACACTCAGCTGCGAATCGTTCAAGTGAGAGCTGAAGATCCTGGCTCGATGAAGCCAAAAGGACAATGTCATCTGCAAAAAGCAGAGATGAGATCCTATAGCCACCAAACCAGAACCCCTCAACACCTTGACGGCACCTAGAAATTCTATCCATAAAAATTATGAACAGAACCGGTGAAAAAGGACAGCATTGGCGGAGTCCAAGCCCCACTGGAAATGAATTTGACATGTCGTTACAAATGCGGACCAAGCTCTGGCTCCAGCATTACAGAGACCGAACAACCCATAGCAACGGGTCTGGTATTCCATACTCCCGGAGCACACCCCACAAGACAGCCCAAGGAACACGGTTGAAAGCCCTCTCCAAGTCCACAAAGCACATGTGGACATGTTGGGCAAACTCCCATGCTCCCTTCAGGATCCTGTAAAGTGTGCAGAGCTGGTCGTGAGTCCTGCGGCTGGGAAGAAAAGCACATTGTTCCTCCTATTGGCCGGATCCTCCTCTCCAGTACTCCTTAATAGAGTTTCCTGGGTAAGCTGAGGAGTGTGATTCCTCAATAGTTGTAACATACCCTCCGATCCCCTTTCTTAAAAAGGGGAACTACCACCCCAGTTTGCCAATCCAGAGGTACAGATCCCGATGACCATGAAATGTTGTAGAGACATGTCAACCAAGACAGCCCTACTACATCCAGAGCCTTGAGGTATTCAGGGTTCAGACTCTATGTCCTCGGCCTCCATTGGGATGTGGTGGTAGCTCTGCCGGAGGTGGGAGTTGAAGGCCCTTCTGACAGGAGACATTGCCAAATGTTCCCAGGAGACCCTAACTACACACTTGGATCTCCCAGGTCTGGAGGGCAGTCACCCCTGCCATCTAAGCCAGCTCACCACCAGGTGGTGATCGGCTGACAGCTCAGCTCGTCTCTTCACCCGAGTGTCCATCACATGCGGACGCAAGTCCGATGACACAACTACAAAGTCGATCATTGAAATTCACCAGGGTGTCCTGGTGCCATACGCACTTATGGGCATATATATTCGAACATGGTGTTTGGGATGGATAAACCATGACGAGTACAGAAGTCCAATAACGAAACATCATTTGGGTTTAGATCGGAGAGGCCATACCTACCGATCACAGCCTTCCAGGTCACACTGTCATTGCCCACATGGGCGTTGAAGTCTCTCAGGACAGCGAGAGGACAACCTTTTATATTCTGTTCTGATATTTTTTTATGATAGCCTCAGTGGGAATAAATGTTTGATCAATAGTCATTTTGACTTTCCACAGTTTAGATATATATAATGCATATATTCAGCCAGATGAAGTCATGCTCAGTTTTAGTCATCTTTTTTTTTTTTTTTTTAATTCCATAACACACTGAAATAGTATTTATGTTGATTTTGAGCCCGTTCTGTCTCATTTTCTCCCATACTTCTCTTGTCCTATAACAGTCTAGCAGGAAGTGGTTGAAGGTTTCATCTTCTGAACAGATGGGCATAGGGCATATTTTTGTTCTAACAAATCAACTCTATTTAACAACGGCTCTGACCGGAAGACTGCTCACTGCCACTAACCATGATGTGTTTCTGATAGGTTCAGATAAGGTTTTGCTCTGGAGGTTTTGAGTACATTCATTATTTATGACTTTTCCCTGCTCTGCCTGTGTTTTCCTCTCCCAAATTTTCCTGATTGCCTAACCCCTCCCACCTAATTGAGAGATTTATTTTACCTGCTCGGGGTGCCTAAATTCAAGGTGAATTCAAGGTGGCACTCTCTGACTCCCTCCCAGCAGACTGGTCCCTTTCTAGCACCGCTCTTGTCTATTTTGGTTCTACTAGATTTTCATTCTATTCATAGGCTATTGCTGACTTAACACATTAAGTTGCTGATTTTGTGTTAGCCTTAATAAACGATCTGTTTATTTAAGCTGCTACTGTGTTGACCTTCCTTTGTTGTGCTCACTACTGACCTGTGCATAACAGATTGGAGATTGACCCAACAGACAGGATACAAACACTCAGGACAAGCTCAAAGTGTTATTTAATTGTTCACTCTACAAACATTTATATACAGCAAAATAGGAGGGAAAAAATGTGTGAGAATGTATGTAAGTGACCCTCACAGCCTAGCCACTCACTCACTCACTCTTTTGCCAAACTGTTTAATCCTACCAGCTAATCTCAACTGACACTGGGCAAAGGCAGGCTACACCCTGAACAGCTCACCAGACCATTTCAGGGCCAACACACAACAATTCACAGTCACACCTAGGGTGGAAAGGGAAACTGCCAGTTAGCCTACCCTGCATCAGTCTTTGGACTGCGGGAGGACACACACACAAGCACGGGGAGAACATGCAAACTCCACACAGAAATGTCTGAGCCTGAAACTCGAACCCCCGAGTGAGTTGATGTAAGGCGTATGTGCTATCCACTAAGCCACTGTGCCACCCATGGCCCAGCTACCAAATTCTAAACTTGACAAAGTCCAAAAAAGGTAAGCACATGAGTCATGCCTTCATGAAATAAAATAAATAAATAAAAAATGGAAAAATACAAAAGGAGGCACAGTGGCGCAGTGGTTATCATGTCGAGGGCGTTTCTGTGTGGAACATATTCTCATTGTGCTTGTGTGGGGTTCCTCCAGGTCCTCCAATTTCCTCCCACAGTCCAAAAATATGCAGAGTAGGCTAACTGGCTGTTGTAAATCACCCCTAGGTGTGAGTGTGAATGGTTGTGAATGAGTGTGATGGGTGCTAGCCACCACACGACCCTAGTTAGGATTAAGGGCCTTACAAAATTAATGAATGAATAAAGGAAAAAGGCAGATAAATTCATAATCAGTCATAAACAATCATGAACACAGACCTTACATAGTGAGCTTTTTCACAATATGTCTCACCGTCCATGCTTCTATATACATTCAAAAGTTAGCTCCAAGTATCAAAATCTCCATCTTTATTAAAAAGAGCATTTGGGAGAATAGCTTTTTTGGGACAAAGATGAAATGCAGTATAATTGACTTGTACCTACTTAATTATATGTATTTATTATATTTTACTAATGGTAAGACATTTATAAAATTTTAGATCATTGTCATTGTGTACAAGTGAAACATTTAACTAACATATACCTGTTTTCTAATTACAACACATTTTTTTCAAAGTGATTTAGCGTCAGTTTTACCCATCATATTTCTCTTTGTGTTTAGTTCAGGTTTAAACAGAATAATATAACATTTAGGTGTAAATATACAGAACAGTAGAGCAAAACTGGAGGCCAAAATAGCAAATATCTCCACAGCTACAGTAAATTTTCCAGGAGAGCTGACATAAGCTGGAATAAATGTTAACCACACAGCACAGAAAATGAGTATGCTAAATGTGATAAATTTAGCTTCATTAAAATTATCTGGTAACTTTCTAGCAAAAAAAGCCAAAACAAAGCACAAGAAAGCAAGAACTCCTATATAACCCAACACGGCCCAGAAACCTACAGATGAACCCAAGTTACACTCTAATATGATCTTTTCCTTGTAATAATTCATGTTCTTGTAAGGATAAGGAGGTGAAACTGTTATCCAAATTACACAAATAAGAACCTGTATGAGAGTGAAGGCAAGAACACTGAGTCTCTGCTGTAGAGGCCCAAACCATTTCATGATATTACTGCCTGGAAGTGTAGCTCTGAAGGCCATTAACACCACTACTGTTTTTCCCAGGACACAGGAGATACAGAGGACAAAAGTAATCCCAAATGCTGTGTGGCGCAGCATACAGGACCACTGAGAGGGCTGTCCAATGAAAGTAAGTGAACAGAGGAAACACAGAGTCAGGGAGAACAGCAGAAGGAAGCTCAGCTCAGAGTTGTTTGCTCTGACAATAGGAGTGTCTTTTTCTGTAAGAAATAAAATAGCTACTAACACAGTTAACGTAGCCCCGACCAAAGAAAAAGCTACCAGTACTATCCCCATAACCTCTGTAAAAGAGAGAAACTCTATGACCTTTAACACACATTTATCTCTTTCAGCATTAGACCAAAATTCTCCTGGACACTGCTCACAGTTATTTGAATCTGCAAAATAATCATTGTTATTATAATTATTAAAGAAAAGTACTGTAGACCAATTTATTTATGAATGCCATTGTTCAATAATTGTATTCTAAATACTAAAAGGAGTATACAGAATGTATAATAATCAACTTGTCTTTGAAACTTGGTAATGCTGAGATTACCTGTCTTGTTACTGAACTCTCCTTCTGCACATGGTATACAGTCATAGCAGCACACAGGCCTTCCTCTCTGTGCAGCTTTTCTTGTGCCTGGAGGACAGCTCTCACTGCACACAGACCTTGGTTTCTAATATGAACAATACGTTAAACTTTTGATATATGAGGTAATATAGCTCTTGGTAAGCCATATCTCTTCATTTACTAATTAACTCTGAGCATTTTTTTTGGCTGAATTCATGTGAATTGATGTGATTCTGACAATGAGAATTCCTGGAGTGACTGATTATCTATACTGCTTATCTATTAGGGTCACAGGAACGCAAGAGGTAATTCCAGCTGACTTTGGGACAGTGACAGACTATGAAAAGGGAGAACGTAAAATCCACACAAAAACACCCTCGCTCGGCCCGGGACTCCCAGGACCTTCTTGCTGTGAGGCAAACATGTTTACCAATATGCCTTCATGCCACTAAAATCAATCATAATGTGAAATATAATGCTAAAAAGAACATAGTTATGATATTTAGAACAAAAGGACCTAAATTTTCTAGAATTTAGTTTATAAGGGAAATCGATCTTTAATCTAAAACAAAATAAAATATCTGGGGTATTTAATTACTGATCAAATGGCTGATGATGATGACATATATAGACAACGACATATATTATATGGTCAATATATTTATAGAAATTTGCTAAATTCTTTGACAATTTGACAATGTCAAGATATGTCTTGTTAGAATATATTGCACTAATCTCTATACTGCTTCTTTGTGGACTATTTTTAAAAAGGCAAGCTTGTATAAGTTTTAGGTTGCATATGACTGTATGTGAATTTTACTGAAAAAAAAGCTGTGATGGTGTTTAATTATTACAATGCTGACAAATCCTTGTTTTTAACATGGTATGATACAAATAACCATTCTAGAAACATTGGTATCACTATCTTTTATAAGAAAATGTCAGTCTCTCTCTCTCTCTCCCCCTCTCTCTCTCTTTTAACTGTGTTAATTTTTCTAATGGACTTTTCTAGTCTGTCAATAAAGAGGAACTATATTAATTATCTTTTAAGGGAAGTGGGAATTAGTCTTAACTGACTTTAAATATAACATATGGCACCCTCTGCACATCCTGTTTTAGATCTACCTATATAGCTAGTCTTTCTACTGTACATACATATTTAATTAAAAATAAATGAGCAAACATTATACCTCTGTTGTCTCTCCAGCCCAGACTATGTCATCAGCATTTAAGACAAACTGTTGCCCAATTGAGAGAGAGGCATCATAATAGCCCACAACTTTAAACTCCACATCTCCACTGAGCCCTCGTTGCCAATTCACAACATCATATTTTGCAGCAGTTGCTCCCGTGCTGTCAAATAAAACACGGTCTCCTACTTTGCTGGTGAAATTGACCTTTTTAAGAGATTCAACAACCTTCAATGGATAGAAAACAAGTATTCATTTTACAATATCAGTCACAGACATGGCATGGGTTATTTTATTTTTTATTTTTTATTTTTTGTTACCTGCCATGGTTGAATTGTTTTCTTTTTTTCACAGCTCTGGTTTCCTGTGCACCTCAACAGACTGTGTAGAGAATGAGCGACAGCATAAACTGCATTGTACATGTTATTTGCATACCTCTGTTCTGAAATATCTTCATTAAAATTTTTAAATTGAGCAATATCTTTATATTTGCTGCAGTTGTTTTCAGTTTGAGAAATGTTTCCCTCTGTCTGCACGCAAGGGAGTGCTGTTTGCCAAAATTCATTTACAGCATAATCAGCAAAACCAACAATCTTCAATTTTCCTATAGCAAATCCAATGGCTCCAGACAATACGTTGTAACTTTTTGGTGTTGCTACATTCATAGCAGTAATCCATGCTTCAACACCAATCATTTGATAGCCAGTGACATTTTTTAGAATAAGCTGGTTTAATAGAATTTTCATATCAAAGTGTGCAAGAAATATGATAATTACTTTGGCTGTGCCTTTCCTAATTGTATCAACCACTTGTATGATTTTGGCAGTATCTGACCGGTCAAATTTCTCTGAGTACTCAACACATATTCCCTCCTCTTTGGCTGCATTCAGAAAAATAGCCATTCCACTGTTGCCATAGTCATTATCACTGTTCACAGTTCCCACCCAAGACCAGCCAAAGTGCTTAACCAAGTATACCAATGCTCTACTCTGGTAGTAGTCACTTGCTATTGTCCTAAAGAAAGAGGGGTAGTCCTTTTTGTTGCTGAGACATTCACAAGTGGCAGCATGACTTACCTAAGGACAGAAAGAATGATTGACATGACAATTACTTAAATTTAATTAAGCACCAACATCAGTGAAGAAAATAACTGGCATCAAACAAAAAAACATAAATGAAAATTATAAAATATGATAACAAAATGTGTGTAATATTACCAATATAAATCCAAAACTCATGCTGACAGTAGTATTACATTCATTAATTTACCATTATATCCTGGTCAGAGTTGCTGTGGACACAGAGCCAAATCAATCCACATTCCTGGACATGGAGAGAATATGAAACATTCTGCACAGACAATAACTTAATATACCCATGTTAGAAGTGGGTCTTAAAGTATTTCTTTTTAGCAGTTGATGGATAGAGACTAATTTCAGAGAACTGTTGATTACTAAATAGATAAGAATAGATTTAAAATGACTTAACTGTAGACACTGCTTTGTAAATAAAGATAATCATTTAATACATAATTCAAGTGTGTTTGGCTTCCCTGATGAAAAATCCAGCTATTTAGCCAGCTGTCCAAAACACAGCTAAACACTTAAATAGTGGTATGGAAACAGTTTCTGAGTTACCATATTAACACAACACTGTATACAAATTGAGTGTGTGTGTGTGTGTGTGTGTGTGTGTGTGTGTGTGTGTGTGTGTGTGTGTTGGGGTTGGCTTCTGCTGACCAGCTCCCAGCTTTAAAACTCCCAAAACCTATTTTTCAGCTTTCTTTTTGCTTTAATAATCGGGTCACCATTACTTGATTAAATGGTTAGGAATTCTCTCCACAAACATTTAGCTGTATTTTGAACAGCTGGTAGCTGGCCAGATCAAGTTGAAACTATGAACAAGGTTGCAACATTAAAATAAATTATTATTAAATAGTGATTAAAACCACTGATCCTTACCACTGGAATCCTAAATGGCCCTGTAGTTTTTGTAAGTGCTATAGTAGGAGAAGACTCTGACTCCCCTATGATGGCTTGTACTGTTGCTTCTCCAGAGCATGTACCATCTCCTGTTAATGCCATACCATTCATCAAAGCCATGGCTGCCTTCATGGACAACAATCTTGAGAGACAATTGTCATAAATCCTGTATCCAATTGAGATATTAGGGAGCAAGATGTTGCTTTTGTTGATTTCCTCAATAGCAAAAATCATGGTCTGAGCAAGGCGTAATTCACTGAGGTTAAATCTGCAGTGTATATATAAAATCATAATTAAATTAAGATTTTTAACATAAACTAAAAGCTAAAAGAAATGGCATGCACATATGCAATACAAATCTTCTAAAACGTTGCATTATATAATATTCCATTACCACAAACCTAATGCAAATTAAAGATTGAGGTTTTTCAGTATATGGAATTGATTCCACCTGTGTACCATCATGAATTGCAAAAATAGCTCCTATTATCACATCCCCATCTTTAGACAGCAGAGGATATTCAGGGTTTTCAAGAATATGGCAGTATTCTCCCTTTGCCAGGCTAAGAGGAAGGAGCACTACAAGGAATAACATCATCCCAAAGTTTGCCAAATGGTTTTGGTGGCTCAGTCCTTAAATGAAATATCTTAGATATTTATAGACATGCCTTGTATCTTCTGGGAATGAACATTCAGCCTAAACACCTCAGAGAGGTGTTAATCTTGTGTCATTATGGGAGAGGATGCAACCTGAATCTCTCAGTTGTATTTGGATAGTAAACATTTACCACAAAAATAAATAAAACATTATTATTGCATTATACATGCTGGGCCAGTACGTCCCATCAAACTGTGTGGCCAATCTTTTTGCACTGGTGTATTTCTTGAATGTGTTCACTGATCAGTGGGGGAATCTTTATCTGCCACTCTCATCAAAATTTTTATGAATTCACTTGATCAGCTCATTTGTTTTGATGTGGGGTTGCTCTGGCTTGCCTCAGAAATTTCCCTAGTTCAATTCCAAAGGAAGAAAAAAAAACATTGCTTCTGGAATATGTGGTATTTTTGGGTGCTCTTAGGTGTGAGTGTTTGTGTGTTGGCCCCACGGTGGACTAGTGAGCTGTTCAGGCTGTACCCTACCTTCATCTACAGCTGTTAGCTGAGCAGTTTTAGCATCCCCAAAGCCCAAGTACTATTAAGTGTTTCTGCAAATATATGAATGAATGAATATTGTATTTTCATCTGTAACCCACTAGAAATCATATATATATATACACATATAAATTATATAATAGAAATTGTTCATGACTCTGCAGGATGTAAAAATACACTGATCTGTTGCAACTGTGGCAGGGTAGTATATGAATTTAACCTGTTCAAGACCACCAAACTGTAACATTTGTTTCGTGATTATGCTGCTTCATCAAAAGATTATATTTAATCCTATCTGGATCAAAGAATAAAAAAAATAAGGAATACAAAATACATTAGGAATATACTTTACTGATAAGAACTGGTGGTAAACAACTTATAAATTTGAAGACTGTGGCAACAACGACATCATCAAGTGCCCTTTGCAAACAGAGAAGAGTCTAATAAGACGTGTGTGTGTGTGTGTCTAAAGTGTGTGATACAGTATGTAGTTATGCGAGCATCTCAGGGTGAAACAGAAAATAATAAAGCTGTTAAAAAGCAGGGGGTGGTAAACTAAAAAGTGCATAAACAGAGGGAACTGTTTGTCTACCTCTGAGTTCCTGATATTTCAAACCTGGGAAGAGTCACACTAAATATTAATATGGGGAGCTAAGACAGGCTGTCCTCCGGCTAGTCAGGTGCGCCCCAGACCAGCACAACCAATGCTTCCATTCAGCGCATTCTGACTATCAAGCAGTTGAATGATGCCTGAAGAAAGTGGCTGCTGATGAAAGAGTCTTGCACTCTTAGAGAAATGCTTATTGCAGAGGTGCTGAAGTAGTTTAATGCCAGAATATTGGTGTGAAAAATTAAGTAGGTCCAGTCATCATCCTGTGATCATAAAGGAGGTGATCAAGCACACAGAGGATCATCTGGCAGTGTTTCCAGTAGCAGGTAAACACATAGGCTCTCTGCTCTTTCTCTCTCTCTCTCTCTCTCTCTCTCTCTCTCTCTCTTTCTCTCTCTCTCTCTCTCTCTCTCTCTCTCTCTCTCTCTTTCTCTCTCTCTCTCTCTCTCTCTCTCTCTCTCTCTCTCAGTGGTAGGTTCAATAGTAGACATTACATTGGCCAAGGATGAACAAGAGCATTGAATCTGACACAAGCATAAGGTGATTTATATAGTCTTTTTTGGTGGTTTTAACTAATGTAACATCTTCATTTTCTACCGCTTAATCTGGGATCGGGTTGCGGGGGCAGCAGCCTAAGCAGTGAGGTCCAGATGTCCCAAACCAGCCCAGAGGCATAGTCCCTCCAGCATGTTCTGGGTCAACCCTAGGATTTCTTTCTGGTTAGACTTGCCCAAAACACCACCGCAGGGAGGTGGTCAGGAGGCATTCTAATTAGATGCCTGAGCCACTTCAACTGCCTCCTCTCAAAGCAGAGGAGCAGCGGTTCTTCTCTGAGCTCCTCCCGGATGATTGAACTTCTCACTCTGTCTCTAAGGGAGAGCCCTGGAACCCTGTGAAGGAAGCTCATTTCAGCTGCTTGTATTTATAATTTTGTTCTATCAGTAACTACCCAAAGCTTGTGACCATAGGTGAGGGTAGGAACATAGATTGACTGGTAAACTGAGAACTTTGCCTTCCTGCTCATCTCCCTCTTCACCAGTACAAGCTCTGCTTTACAGCTGTCTGTCGATCTCCCACTCCATCCTTCTCTCGCTTGTGAACAAGACCCTGAGATACTTGAACTCCTCCACTTGGGGCAGGACCTCATTCCAGACCTGGAGGGTGCATTCCACCTGAGAACCATGGCCTCAGAATTGGGGGTGCTGATTCTTAACCCAGCCACTTCACATTCAGCTGTGAATTGCTCCAGCAAGAGCTGGAGGTCCTGGTTTGATGAAACCAAAAGGTAGAGACAAGATCCTATGGCCACCAAACAAGAACGCCACAATGCTTTGGCTGCACCTAGAAATTCTATGCATATTGTTATGAACAGAAATGGTGACAAAGAACAGCCTTGGCAGAGTCCAACCCCCACTGGAAATGAATTTGACATGTTGCTTTTAATGCAGACCAAAGTGAGTTTCAACCATCTGTCAGATCCTGATCTCCAGTACTCTAAATGACTTTCGGGAAATAGACTTTCCCGGGTAGGCTGAAGAGTGTGATTCCACAATAGTAACACATCCTCCAGTCCCCTTTTTTTAAAAAGAGGAACTACAACCGGTTTGCCAATCCAGAGGTATGGCAACTGCTGACCACACATTGTTGCACAGATGCATCAACCAACACAATCCTACAATATTCAAAGCCATGAGGTTTTAAGGGTGGATTTTGTCCACCCCTGGAAACTGGCCCCCGAGAAGCTTTTTTAATACCTCAGCGACCTTCAACCCAGTGATGGGCAGACCCCCTCCTGAATCCCCAAGCTATTCCTTTTCATCAGAGGCTGTGTTGGAGGGATTGAGGAGGTCCTCAAAGTATTTCTTCTACCTCCTGACAACATCCCATTTGAGGTAAGCAGGTCCCCACTTCCAAGGTAAATATTGTTTGTGGAGTATTGCCTCCCCTTCCTGAGGCATCAGATGGTAGTCCAGAGCCTTTTCGAGGACAACCAATAGTCTTTTAACAGGTCCTCACTGAACTCTTCCCACACCTGAGATTTTGCATCAGCAACAGCCCGAGCTTCAGCTTGTTTGGCCTGTCAGAAACCCGCCTGCTGCCTCAGAAGTCCCCCATGCCAAAATGACCCGATAGGCCTCCTTCTTCAGCTTGATGCCCCCTCTCACCTCAGGTGTCCACCACCTTATTAGGGGGTTGTCCCCATGGCAGGCACCAATGACCTTTCGGCCACAGCTCTGGGCTGCTGCTTCAATAATGGAGACACACAACATAGCCCATTTGGATGCTATGTCCCTGCCCTCCATTGGGATGTGGTTGTAGATCTGCTGGAGGTGGGAGTTGAAGGCCATTCTGACAGAAGCCATTTGAGCCAGCTCACCACAAGGTGGTGATCGGTTGACAGCTCAGGTGCTCTTTTCACCCGAGTGTCCAGAACATACAGTTGCAAGCCAGATGACACAACTACAAGGTCAATTATTGAACTGCAGCCTAGGTTGTCCAGGAGCCAAGAGCACTTTTGGTCACCCTTATTTTCAAACATGGTGTTCGTGATGGACAAACCATGAAAAGCACAGAAGTCCAACAACAAAACACCATTTGAATATAGCCCACATGGGCGTTAAAGTCTCCCAGGGTGATGAGAGAGTCCTCAGGGAGTTCCCAAACAACAGTCAGGGCCATTCCCCACCTGGAGGTAGAGGAAAGCTACCCTTATGTCTATTGGAAAGAACCCCAACATGTGGGCATTGAGACAGGGGGCAAGAGGTATGCCCACACCAGCTCACTGCCTCTCCCCATTAGCAACTCCAACATGAAACAAGGCCCAGCCCTTCTCAAGATGGGTGGTTCCAGAGCCAAGTTATGTGTTGAGGTCATCCCAACTATATCTAGTTGATATCTCTCAAACTTAGCACACCAGCTCAGGCTCCTTTCCTGACAGAGAGGTGACATTCCATGTCCCAAAAGCCAGAGTCAGTAGCCGAGGATCGGTCTTCAGCTTTCACCTGACTTGCACTGTGCCCGACCCCTATAGCCCCTCCCACAGGTGGTGGGTCCATGGGAGGGCAGACCCATTTCTCCTCTTCGGGCTGGGCCCAGTCAGGCTCCATGGACAGGAGCCCGACCAACAGATGCTCACCTTTGGGCTCCTCCCCAAGTCCTGGACCCGGGGGGCCCAGTAACCCGCATCTGGGCGAGTCCTTGCATTTTGTTTTTTTTCAAAGGGGCCTTCTGAACCGCATGTAGTCTGGACCTTCACCTAGGACCTGTTTGTCTTGGGTGACCCTACCAGGTGGGCCCCCAGCAACATAGCTACCAGGATCATTAGGACATGCAAACCCCATCCACCATGATAAGGTGGCAACTCAAGGAGGGGTCTAAAGTAGCAAGTTGTCAAAAAGTAATTTCATGGCTATTTATTTGCCATGAATCATTGACATATTATGTCATACATATGTCATACATATATGCCATTTGAGTCATTGACATATTTGATACTTTGCCCTTCATCCCAGAACTCAAGAAGTTCATTCCCAACAATGTATGATATACAGTACGGGAATATGGACTTTACAGCCTTTCAAAAGAATTGTTTTAATTTTATAGTGAAACACCTTGACATTGGTGTGAGTAAAAAAGAAAGGTTTCCTGACTGTTTGACATAGAGGGAAATGCATATCTCTCTACCTCTCCCTCTGTATGTGTTTGATAGTGTGAGAGGGAGTTAGTATATAACTTGGCATTTCCTCTGCCTTCAATTTGTTTTCTTTTATGCTACCACTCTTTGATGTATTATTTGTTGTAACCAGAAAGACTACACTTGTGCAGATTGAATGTATTGTAACTAGCATGCCTACACAGATCACTTTCTAACCAACCTATAAAAGCCAACTGCATGTTGCACTTTCTTTGAGATTACCAATCCTGTGTTGCGTAACCACACAAAGAATTATCACTGTATAAATAAATAAACTTTGTGGAATTTATGTAGAGAACTTTGCTAAAATGAGCAGGCTTCTTGTGTCAGCATTGTTCCCTTCCAGGGCAGAGGAGTTTCGCTGAGCAGTGTGGGGAAAGGGGACTCTTTACTCTCACATGGCGATCTCTTTTGTACAGTGTATAGATCTTTTCTCTTTCTAAGCTATTCAGTGTGCACTTGGAAAAAAAGTGCGGAAATGGCCCAATGGTGTATCTGAGCTTGTCAGGTTGTCATTTCAGCATGAAGATAGGTGATTATATATGTTTATTTTCTAGTTTGTATGTGTTTTTTTCTGCATTCTTGCTTATAGCTAGAGATAATCCTGATCATATAGCAGTTAAAATTTATTTTGGTACCCTGTCTAAGACTGTAAAATGTGGATATTCCCCACAAAACAAACTAGTGTCTAGTGAGAAGCTGCTGTAATTCCAATCAGATTTCCTAAACTGACTGGATAAATCTGTGGCTATTTTGGTTAATAAAGGGAACCCTTGCTTGTAAGCGAATAAGGAAAAAAAGCAGAAATTGCACCCTGATTTTTTTATTATTATTATTATTATTTCTTTTTTTTTATTTTTCATTTAACATTCTTGGTTACACATGCAAATATTTCACTCAGCAAATTTACTCTTCTGTTTGTCTAATATTGTGTTAATTTGTCTTGCTGTGTAATTCATAGCATTTAACTTATGTGTGTTAAAGTAAAGTTTGTACTATGGGTAGAACTAGTCAATTCAAAAGTGTGACTCTGAATGAATTTATGGCTATGGTTTAAGTAACAATGTCACCTTTTGTAGATAATATGTAGATGACAGAAAGCCAACCGCTGTTTAGACCTTTTTCTCATAATGGCTCTTTCAAGGAAATCACATTTATTGTGTGCAGGTATATTGATACAAAGTAGCATGTAATATTATAGGATTATGACTATATGGGTAGGGCATTGAACAAGTGCAGAGAAATTAAACCTGATAGGGATTGCAGAGTTTTGCCCAAAGTTGCATTTTTTTAGCACATCTTCCTCACCTGCCTCTCAGGCTACTAGTTCAACAGATGCCCCATATAAAGGCACATACCCTAAAAAAAGGGAGTTGAGTTGGACTGCTAGGCACAAAATTTTGGAGGGTGTTGGCTAGCTCCACAAAATGGCAAGGGGTCAGCGCCACCATTTGCATGACCACTAGCACCATTGTTAAATTTTATAGTTGCAAATGAAAAATATCACATTTATCTACTGAAATAGCAGATCTTGATATAATTGTAAAGACACTTACTGCTCCAAGCAAATATATGCTTATTGTGGTCAATTACAGGTGTATACGCATTATGTTTAATAAACCTGATCAGATTATAGGTGCATTCTCAGGTTCTCACGGCGGAAGCTACTGATATATCACAAGCTGAGTTTGCTACTTTGTATGACCAATATGATATTCTATTTGACTTCAATGAGTAGTGATCCCCCTCCTCGAATTTGCGGGGAGGGGTTTGCGTGTCCTAATGATCCTGGGAGCTATGTTGTCGGGGGCATTATGCCCCTGGTAGCGTCACCCAAGGCAAACAGGTCCTAGGTGAAGGTCCAGACTAAATGCGGTTCAAAAAGACCTCTATGAGCACAAATATTCCAAGGGCACAGTTTCCCTTGCCGGACGCGGGTTACCGGGGTCCCCCCCTGGAGCCAGGCCTGGGGGAGGGGCTCGAAGGCGAGCGCCTGGTGGTCGGGCTTCT
>JAOUQZ010000031.1:2096543-2109125 GCA_028564935.1 Neosilurus hyrtlii
ACACACGAAGAAATAAAGTGTTGTATTTACTCAACTCAGTTATGTCAACCGGTTCCACACGATTGGTTAGTTAAATATAAAATGAAAGATAAATTTAATTAAAACAACAAGTTAAGTAAATCTGATGAAACTTGGATAATTAAATGCAAAGAGTTATGTTGAATTAACTTATCATGTTATGTTGGTCTTACAAACAATGTTGATTTAAAGTGACGAGATTAAATAAAATCTACTCAACCAAAATGAGCTCTATTAAAGCTATTGGATTTAGTTGATTTAACAAAGCTGCAATTGACTAAGTTTGTTAATCAAATAAATAGAACAAGAGTTTCTTCAATTCACTTGACTTTATTAAAACTTCCAGGTAAAAAAATTGACACATTTAATGTTAAGCTTTTAACATTGTGTTCGTATAAGATGGTGACAAACGAAAGTGCACAATTGCATACATGTGAATAAAAAGCCGGTGAATTTTATTTTAAAATATTCATATTCATTATCCAAAAAATATAAATTAATAATAAAAAAATCGAATGCATTACATTGACTCAAGAAATACCGCAAAATTTTGTTGTGCACAACTCGGTGCACTCAAACTTTAATACCATCTTAAAACTGGTTGCCTGTATTAACAAATTTTAAGGACAAAACCTGTGATAATTACAGTTAAGAGTAGACATGAAATACAGTGTAAATCCAATCATTCACACTTCAGGCTTCAATTTTTTGGGGGGAAAAATGTTGACCAGAAAGCAAACCATACACACACAGAAAAAATAAATAAATGAATAAAAGTATAGAGTGCAGAAAGATACTAATATCTTCTCCAACTGAAATAATTCAAGACATTGGAAAGAATTGTGAACACAACATTCAACATTCACCAGACTTAAGCAATGTGGACTTACTCAGGCTACAATAACAAGCTCACAGTACAGCCCATGAAACAGCAAAACAGCAGTTACAGATGACTTCAAGTGGAATTTCTGTCCTATGTATTACTAACTGTATATATTTCTGCCAAATTTCAACTGAAGTCCTAAGTTAGGTGCAGTCTTTTCCAATGTAGCTGGCTGACAGTAAAAGTTCAGGAGGAACAAAGAAAGTACCAAAGTGTAAAGCCTCACAGAAGTTCTTGTGAAATTTTACCTTGACATAGTTAATGAAAAACAAACATGAAGATGAGGCTCGCAGAGGACTTTGAAACTAGCTCCATGTCCTTTGTAGTTCAGTGCAGGCTGTTTTACTCAAGCAGTTTGTTTTTAAGAACCTGCACTACTGTGGGTAGCTAGTTTGTGTCCAACTTCATCACTTACTGAAGCAATTTAAATGTGGACTTCAGGTGCTTTAGGTAGCTCAGATTTAGACTGTCGATCAAGCCAAGCAGGAGGACACACCCCTTTTCCACATCGCTAAGAGCTTGCAGAACAGTGCATGCTTCTAATGATTACACCAATATCCTCATGTGGATATTCAGAGTCTGCTCCTTCATGTCTGACAACGTAGACTCCCAAAGTCAACTGCTCCACTTCTTTGCTTGCACCAAGATCAACGTCGGAAAATAAAAGATAGCAACATGTTTTATTACATGTTGATACATAAGCACACAATTAACTTTCCTTGCAAAAAAAAGGATCAGCTATCAACTTACCAAACATTCCTTAATCAGGTCATCTCGGGTTTCATTTAGGTAGACACAGAGAGCTTTTAAGGCGCATTCCTGTCTTACATCAATGCTAGAATTCTGTCGGAAACCAAGCATGTTCTGAATTTTAGTTCTAGAAATACGATGTTTGATTACTCATTTACAGCATTTAGCAGACACCCTTATCCAGAGTGGCTTACATTAATCCTTTTTTACACAGCCGAGCATTTGAGGGTTGATGGCCTTGCTCAATGATCCAACAATGGCAGCTTGGTGGTACTGGGGTGTAAACCACCAACCTTCAGATTAGTAATCCAGAAACCTAACCACTGAGCCACCTCTGCCCCAGGGTATATAACTCACTTGTGTGTAAAAAATATTTTGAACCCAAGTAAAAGCTCTGACTAATGACAGACATAAAAGATAATAAAATATTACAATTATTTAAGAGCTCAAGCAAGGCAAACTAAAATACATACACCGTCTATGGGTGCCATGATTAAGTTGGGTTTAGCTGTTACCCCCTTCCTTTAGAACACTAACAAAGTGGCCGGAGTAGTGATCCAAATTTGACATGAAAGTGGACTGTTGTGAAGTGGATGAACTCTGCAATAACCTACAACATAATGGAATAAAAAAAAAACCCTCAAAAACATTAAAATATCCAACTCTGAATAATTAAATATTTGGGATACATGTCTAGGAGAGTTAGATTTTTTTTTTTTTTTTTTTAGGTTTTCTATGAGTTGTAGAAGAGGCAGAACAGCCACATGGAAGGATATTACAACTTTTAGTATTTGTCACTTTCAAGATTAACACTTAATGTGTTTTGAATGTGTTTTAAGAGCATGTTATGTTTTAAATGAACAAGGGCATTCATAGTATGTGCATGGATATGAGTGTCTCTGACCATAATGGCCATAGTTTTGCCTGTAGTGTTTTAGTAATTGATAACTTATCAGAACACTTTCAGCATACTGTTTGCACTTCCACATTTAAAGCCTAGAACAATAAAAAAGACAGAGAAATGTTAGTAATTAGCAATAACTGAATTAATCAAAATACACGTTTTTTTTTTTTTTCCCAAAATAGTATACATTTGTCCATCTGTGAAGCACAACCTACTGTACAACCTCAAATATATAATACTGGCAACCACATTTGAGTCACTGTTGTTGCAACTTGAAATAAAAACTTGACAAGTTGTCACTTTGATAACTAAACTATTCATGGAATCCAGAATGACGATGAGTTAAAAATGTTGAAGTTCTATAATGACTACAGATGAATGAATGTGTTACATTCAAAAATTAATTTGCAAATCACCCAAATTATTGAACTGATATTTATAGGGGTAGAATACTTACAAAGAAGCAGCTTAATTTTTGCATACTTCTAAAATACACAATTATATATTTCACCTTTATTGGGCAAGTCTCTTTGTTAACAAAAAAACATAAAATATATTGGAAAAATTACAGAGAAGCAGACATTGGCCAAGCAGGCACACCAGTTCTCTTTGTTAAGATATAACATATCTTATGGAGCAAGCTGTGGCCTAATGGTTAGAGACATCGTTTATTTTAAAAACCACAAAAAAGTATTTCCCAAAGCTTTAGATGCGCATATTAACTAATAAAATTTAAACGGCTTTACAGTAGAATACTACCAACACCTTGTACTATAATTGATGGACGACAATGGATTCAATCCATACGATGTGCTTGTTACGCTTAAAAATGGCTCGAGACCCGTTGGGATTTTTTTTTTTTTCATATTCGGGATGATCTGGTTATGTTGGAGTTAATTTACTGCATTTTACTGTTTTGAAATATCGTGACATTACTTAAATACAAACATGTTTGTGTTGACAGTTTTACCATGAAACACAAAAATGCATGGTGCCAACAACATTGGTGGAACAGTTCCATTTGTTCTATTATCTACATATAATATTTAATTGTGGGGAAGTGAGCAGCACCTTCCCTTCCTCCAGATTCTTAACTGAAATGCTCTTGAGCAATGTATCTAAACCCTAACTCAGGGGTGTCCAATCTTTTCTGCAAAGGGCCGGTGTGGGTGCAGGTTTTCTTTTCAACCAAGAAGCAGCTACAGTGTTTCAATTTGAAGCCAGGTGGCAGCCATCTTGGTGAGACCACCTTGCTTTAGGATCTCAAAATGAAGCTGTTAAAATGTTTTAGAATGAAATGTACAGCTTTGATGTAAATACAAGTGCATTTTCTTTACCTTTGTTGTATGTTATTTGAGTATAACTTATTACCCATAACATTAAAGTGGTCTTACCAAAATGTAGAGGCAATAATTTCTCTTGTGGTATTAACACAGTTAAAAAAAATAAATAAATAAAAAAGTCGATTCCCGACACTTTTGACTTGAAACCAGAGTGTTGTAAAATTTACTAAAAATCATTTGTTTTTAAAACCACAAAAGTATTTCCAAAAGCTTTAAATGTGCATATTAACTAATGAAAGTCAAACATTTGTACAGTATTATCCTGTAAAAATGCTGCTTGTTCAAACTTACTTCACATGTGCAAAGTCATAAGTATGGAAACCTCATTGGGACATGTTAGCTCACTGATATGATTATACTGGTGCTGCATTCAACACCAATTAATATGCAGAAGTTTTTGTGGATATATATATATATATATATATAAAATTAATCAGTATTGGTGTTTTGACACCCAAACCCTATAGGAATTGACTATGTTATGATACTCACTGCCTGTAGAATTAAATCCAGATCTCCTGACTGAGACACAAGACAAGTGAGTTTGAACACACTTGCAGGAGGCATTAGTAAGGTTTAGAAGTTTTAATATCAGGTAAAACAGATTAAGACAGTCCAAAACATCCACACGAAAAAAAAATACAGAAAAATCAAATTTCCTTTCAAACCGCACCAAAAAACAAAACAAACAAAAAAAAAAAACACCAGGAAATAATCCAGAAAAGGTTATTGCAAGGATATGGGCAAGGCTCAAAATCTGAAGCACAACTTAAAAAAACACATCTGAGGCTCAGCAACATGGACAGGTTGTTGATTGTAGCAAAAACAAGAACTCTACAAGGGGTGAAATAGAACAAACTGTTTAAATATTAATCTAAATTAAACACAGCTGAATTGTTGGATGTATGAGAAAAACCAAACCAAGAAATGGTGACATCTGGTGGTCAAACAGAATTAAATAAATTATAAAATAAAAATAAAAAATTAAAAATAAAAATAAAAAAGTGAAAAAAAAAAACAGGGCAGTGTTCTGACAGGACCTCCTTCTTTAAGAGCGTCTCCTGACACTCCTCGGATGACCACGATGGCTCTGATGAAAGTCTGTGATTTGTGCATGGCCCAGTATGTTCCAAGTTGGGACCCACAAGCGTTCCTCAGGACCATATCCTTCCCAGTCAACCAAGAACTGTAAGGGAACTTGAACCGACAGAGAATCCAGCAGGCCAGCAGACTGTAAAGGCTGGTTCACTGTTGATGGTCCTAGGAGGAGGAGAAGGAGGAGAAACAGGAGCCAGTGGAGACATGAGCACAGGGTGCAACGGGGAAACATGAAACATGGGGTTGACCTTGAGAGAAAAGGGAAGCTAATGATTGTAGGCCACCAGGTTGACCCTCCTAACTACTTTAAATGAACCTGCAAAGTGAGGGGCCAACTTGTGGTTCTCCATTTTGAGTGGAGGATTCCTGCTGGACAGCCAGCCTCTTTGCCCTGGCCAAAAAAAAGAGAGGTCTGCAGCGATGGTTGGCTTAAGCTTGGTAGTCCTGGGATGTGTGAGGCAAGGCAGCCTTCTTCACATCGTTTTGCATCTCTAGAGGAACTGCTGAGCTGAGGGAACATCCACCTCCTCCTCCAGCTCAGGGAACAAAAAGTGGTGACAAATCAAACTGGCATTCAAAGGGGGACATACCTGTAGCAGAGCACTTCAGGGTGTTGTGCGTGTATTCAGTCCATGAAAGCTTGGAGCACCAATTCTTGGGGTTAGAGTCAACCAGACACTGCAATGTTGTCTCCAAGTCTTTATTGGTCCTCTCTGTCTGACCATTAGACTCCAGATGAAACCCTAATGTCAGACTAGCAGTAGCCCCAAGAAGGTGACAAAAGGCCTGCCAAAACTGGGAGATAAACTGGGGTCCCTGACACAAGACCACATCCTGAGGAAGCCCAAAAACTCTAAAACCATGACCACATATTAATCTGACAGTATTAGCAGCAGCAGGCAGTTCACAAATGTGTTTAAAGTGGAAAATTTTATTACCTTAGGAGGGTGATGAATGGTGCTAAAATCCAAGGATATGTGACCATGGCCTCTGAGAGATGGGTAAGGGCAGTAAGAGACTTTGAGGACATTGGTGCAGTTTATTACAGGTACAGATTTAACAAGAAACCCCGCTGGAGAAACTCAAGCATCCATGACACACCTGGGTGGGCCAAACTTAAATCACCAACCTTCTGATCAGTAACCTCAAGCCTTAACCATGGAGTCACCACCCCATTCTAGGACTCTGGGTAAACTGCTAAGGAAAAGTGTCTATTGCAGAGAACATCAGCGCTACGTGTCAGTCAAACTGCAATTGTGACATCTTCAATGCCTGGTGCTTCTGAACTACTGGCCAGCACAATACAAACCTTTCCCTGACCTCATTGTCATTTCAAGAAGCCATGAAAAATAACCTTATTGATGCCTGGACCCCAGAATTGCTACTTGCAGCTGTATTTGCTGTTAATAATTTCTATCATTGGCAATTTAAGCATCTGACTGCTGTATTGAGATCCTTGATACGGGCACAACTTAACACAAACATTATGAAATGTGCGATTAAATGAGGAGAAGTATCATATCTGGGCTTTTATTGGATAAGGACATTCCAAACTGTTATTTTATGTCAGTGAATAGATTGATGTAAAGTATTATTTATTTCAATAATGAATTTATTTTAATTTAAACCTACAATATCTCAATATATATGTGACAACAAAAATTACAGCAAACTCTCTGGTTAGACTGATTATATGAATGGGCAACGTGGCACAACATTTATTTTTAAGCATTTTAGTGTCAGAATGGGTTGTATACAGGGGTGGTGGTTGGTGATTTGTCAAACAGAGGATGCACATTTTATGTCTGCATCATAAAACTTGTCAGTTATTGCATCATGTTATTAATATATTACTTATGTATTCCCAGTAAAGGTTTTGGCCAAATACTCTGAGATGATTTCATGAAAGGGTCAGCAGTACATTCTCATTATCACAGCACTTCCAGTCAGCAAGCTTGCCATGACAGGAGGGTTGAAAATAAGTTACTTAAACAAAGTCATTTTTGGGTGTTGGTCTGCCTTGCAGTTTAATTCTCTCTTCCATCGCATGCAATTATACATAGCTTTCTAGCAAGATTTTTATTTACATAACAAACAGTTCTATGTATAAAAAAAACAATCAACACCCCCCCCCACCACCACCACCACCTTTGTTGGCTGAGATAGGCACCAGCCTCCCTGTGACCCTAGCAGGACTAAGAAGTTCAGAAAATGAATGAGTGGTTTTGTTCATTGTTGTATATGTTGGAGCCTATCAAAATATCCCAGTGTTTGCTTATTAATATCCTGACATGTCTTAAATCCTTAATGCTAAATGTTAAATGGGCTAATCATGATTACATAGATCATAAATAAAAGTAGTCTTTGGCTGCACTGGAAATACACACTAATGTAATTTTTAATGACTAATTTTTGTTGTTCTCATTTATAAGCAAGTTACCTGGATGTAAGCTATTTAAATATCAATTAACTAATTATATTTAACTTTGTATTCTTTAATTAAAATACACCAGTTTAGGAAATTTGAATAATCTTTTTTCTTAATGTAATTTAGAGTCAGTTTTACCCATCATATTTTTTTTGGTGTTCAGCTCAGGTTTAAGCAAAATAATATAACATTTAGGTGTAAATATACAGAACAGTAGAGCAAAACTGGAGGCCAAAATTGCAAATATCTCCACAGCTACAGTAAATTTTCCAGGAGAGCTGACATAAGCTGGAATAAATGTTAACCACACCGCACAGAATATGAGTATACTAAATGTGATGAATTTAGCTTCATTAAAATTATCTGGTAATTTCCTTGCTAGAAAAGCCAAAACAAAACAGAATAAAGCAAGAACTCCTATATACCCCAGCACCGCCCAAAAACCGATAGCTGATCCCAAGTTACATTCTAATATGATCTTTTCCTTGTAGTAATTCATGTTCTTGTAGGGAAAAGGAGGAGAAACTAATAACCATATTACACAAATAAGAATCTGTATGAAAGTGAAGGTAAGAACACTGAGTCTCTGCTGTAGAGGCCCAAACCATTTCATAATATTACTGCCTGGAAGTGTAGCCCTGAAAGCCACTAATACCACTATAGTTTTTCCCAAAATGCAGGAGATACAGAGGACAAAAATGATCCCAAACGCTGTGTGGCGCAACATACAGGACCACTGAGAGGGCTGTCCAATGAAAGTAAGTGAACAGAGGAAACACAGAGTCAGTGAGAACAGCAGCAGGAAGCTCAGCTCAGAGTTGTTGGCTTTAACAATGGGAGTGTCCTTTTCTATTAGAAATAAAATAGCTACTAACACAGTTAATGTAGCTCCAATCAATGCAAAAAGTATTAGCACTATCCCCATAACCTCTGTAAATGAAAGAAACTCTACAACCTTTGACACACATTTATCTCTGACAGCATTAGACCAAAATTCTCCTGGACACTGCTCACAGTTATTTGAATCTGCAAAATAATTTTGTTTAATCTAATTAGGAAGGAAGAAATAGTATATTGTGGTTTTATTTATGAATGCTATTGTTCAAGAATTGTACCCTAAGTAATAAAAGAATAATACAAAATGTACAATTAACAACTTGTCTTTGCAATTGGGTAATTCTGAAATTACCTGTCTGGTTACTGAACTCTCCCTCTGCACATGGTATACAGTCATAGCAGCACACAGGCCTTCCTTTCTGTGCTGCTTTCCTTGTTCCTGGAGGACAGCTCTCACTGCATACAGACCTTGGCTTCTAATGTAAACAATATAATGAGTATAAAAATGAACACCCCCACTATATATACATGTATTTCCTCCCGTATTTACTTACAACAAGATACAGCAGCAACAATTCAAAATAGTTTAAAAAAACAGAATTACTGAGATGGTTAAAGGGTCACCCCCTCCTAAAAGTAGTGATAAAACCAATCAGGTGTAACTAATCACCCTTTCCATTGCGCACTAAGGTAATTGATTTCCACCTGTGAATAACCTTAATCATCCCAGAACATTCCAGTGCTTGAAAGTGTAATTGAAAGCAAACAATCAACTTTGGGTGTCACAGCACTGTCAGAAGATCTCAGGGATAAAGTTGTGGACAAGTAATGGACGAGATGGATATGAAAAATAAATAATAATAATAATAATTAGATAGGGTTCCATGAGGCCTTTCTAAGACCAAATGAGAAAAAATGTAGTATCATTAGATGAGACAGAATGTGGCATCAACCTCAAACAGTACATCTGGGAGAAAGTCAAAATAGCTCACCATTCCAAAAAAACACCTTACCGACAGTAAAGCATGGAAGTGATGGCATCTTTTTTGAGGGGAATGTTTCTCTGCAGGGATCTGGGCAATTTTCAAGAGGGAAATGAAAGAAATATAGGGCATAATACCATCAAATTCTTGAGGAAAACCTGCTGCCCTCTGCTAGAAAGTTGTCAGTGGAAAGAAGGCTTACTTTCTCACATGACAATGAGCTACAGTTGACTACACAGAAAAAACTGAACGTCCTTACTTGACCTAATCAGAGCTCAAACTTAAATCCATTTAAAATTTTGTAAAATGATTTGAATGACTGCAGTCCATCAATGGTCACCAATCATTTTGACTGAGCTTGAGCAGCTCTGTAGAGAAGAGTGGGCAAATATTGCACATGCTAGAGACGAAGTGTGTAATATTAATCCCAATGTACTGACACTTTTTTTTTTTGCATGAAATATTGCTTTCATAGCTTTTACTTTACAATAAGTTATGTTATAACTTGCATTGTGTTAATACAGCTGAAAAAATATTACTTTGCGTGTGTGTTACTTTCAGGCTACATCATTATTACTACAGTAATAATCATTGTTTTTTTTTTTTTGTTTTTTTTTGAGTTGTTTATTTGCCAGACAGCTTAATCCTACTAGAGTCACGGAGCCACTGCTGAGGGGAAGGAGGGGTACACCTTGAACAGCTTATTGGTCAAGAAGTAACCAGTGTACCCAGAGGAAACCCACACAAGTACAGGAGAACATGCAAACTCCACACAGAAACACTCTCATCAGAAACGTTATAAAACATGTATACAAAAAATAAAAGATTTAGCAAACAATGAATGTACCTCTCTATTCTCTCCAGCCCACACAATTTCTTCAACATTTAGTACAAACTGGCTGCCACTTGGCAATGAGGCATCATAATAACCAACTCTCTTAAACACCACTTCTCCATTCAAACCGTGTTGCCAGTTCAAGACATCATATTTTGCAGATGTTGCCCCAGTGCTGTCAAACCAAATTCGTTCTCCAACTTTGGTAGTAAAATTGACCTTTTTTAGAGACTCAAGCACCTTTAAAGGGAAAATAAAATCATGTGTTCATTTCATTAAAGTCATAGACATAACCTTACTTTCTTATCTTCTCATGTGTTACCTGCTGTGTTTGGCCTATTTTCTTTTTTTCACAACTTTGGTTTTCTGTGCATCCTAACAGGTTGTGTAGAGAATGTGCCACAGCATAAACCGCATTGTAAACATTTTTTGCATATCTCACTTGTGATATATCCTCACTGTAGTTTTTAAATTTAATCATATCTTCATATTTGCTGCAGATGTTTTCAGCTTGAGAAATGTTTCCATCTGCTTTCATGCAAGGGATTGCTGTTTGCCAAAACCTATTAACAGCATAATCAGCAAAATCACCAATGTTTAGTTTTCCCACATCAAAACCAATGGCTCCAGACAAGATATTATAACTTGCTGGTGTTGCTAGATCAACAGCAGATATCCATGTTTCAACACCAATCATTTGGTATCCAGTGACATTCATTATAATTAACTGGTCTATTAGCATATTCATTTCAAAATAGGTAAGAAATGCAATAATAACTTTGGCTGTGCTCTTACTAATAATGTCAGCCACTTTTACTATTTTGGCTGGATTTGACCGAGCAAATTTCACTGAGTACTCTACACATATTCCTGCTTCTTTGGCTGCATTCAAAAAAATGGCCATTCCATTGTTGCCATAGTCATCATCACTGTTTACAGCTCCCACCCAAGTCCAGCCAAAGTGCTTGGCCAAATATGCCAGTGCTCTACTCTGATAGTAGTCACTTGCTATGGTCCTGAAGAAAGAGGGGTATTCTTTTCTGTTGTTCAGACATTCACATGTGGCAGCATGACTTATCTGAGAAAAGAAGAACAGAACTTTTTGAAAACAAAAAAGAGGTTAAAAAGTTTTATTTAAAAAAAAAAATTATTAAATAGCAACTTAGAAAGACTAGCAACTCAAACTACAAAATATTTTACCATGTGTTTACCAATATTTGATTGTATAATAAAATAATAATGATATTATGTACAAAAATAAATACAAAACAGAGTTATGAGGTGATAGTGGTACTTACTGCACCACAGTGCACATGTGATTAATAGGAAACAGATTAAAATAAACATATATGGTACTCACATCAATGTAGACATTGCTTTACAAATGAAGATAAAAAAATCCCTGTATATTTCAATATGTTTTGGTATTATTACATTTATTTTAATAAATTTAAATATTCTTACCACTGGAATCATAAAGGGTCCCATTATTCTTGTAAGTACTATAGTAGGAGAGGAACCTGACTCCCCTATGATGGCTTGCACTTCTGCTTGTCCAGAGCAGCCATTATCTGCTGTTGTGTCTTGGCCATTCATCAAACCCATGGCTGCCTTCATGGATAACAAGCTTGAGAGATAATTGTCATAAATTTTGTACCCAACGGAAACATTTGGAAGCAAACTATTGCTTCTGTTGATTTCCTCAATTGCAAAAGTCATGGTCTGAGCAAAGCGCAGCTGTCTGAGGTTAATGCTACAAAAATACATAATTGTATGATATTTTCATTATAATGAGAAAACTCAAATTATATATTGACCATTAATAATAATTAATAGACATACAATGCACAATTAAAAAGGAATCAAGGTTATCTTGACCATTTCAACTGTAACAAACCTCCTGCAGAATAAAGGATGAGGTTTTTCAGTATATGTCAATGACTGTATCTGTGTACACCAATGTACTGAAAAGATGGCTCCGATCATCACTTCTCCATCTTTGGATAGTAGAGGTTCTTTTGGGTTTTCCAGAATATAGCAATTTTCTCCCTGTGCCAGGCTAAGATAAATGAGTTGTACAAGGAGTAACATTATAAATTTTGTCCAGTGCTTTCAGCTGCCTGGCTCCATCCTCATCTATTTTCTTTGCATTTTTATAGACATTGTATGATTCTTCTGGGTATGTTCATTCACTGGGGAAAATCAGAGTATTGTTATATCATTAAGGGACAGGGTGGTACCTGCAAACCTATTATATGGTGTATAATTTTGCTTAAATTTCTCAATATACTTGCTATATAAAGCTACTTTATATTATATTTTTAGAAAAAAATATTTTCCCACTGTTTAGGTTACACCAATTCATGACATTTGGGTTGTTAGTAGACAGCAACATTTCAACATGGACAGAACTCATGGACAGAATCCATTCATTCATTCATTCATCTTCTGAACCGCTTATTCCTAATTAGGGTCGCGGGGAGGCTGGCGCCCATCTCAGCCG
>JAOUQZ010000031.1:2132968-2148921 GCA_028564935.1 Neosilurus hyrtlii
GTTCCTACCCTCACCTATGGTCACGAGCTTTGGGTAGTGACCGAAAGAACGAGATTGCGAATACAAGCGGCTGAAATAGCAAATAATTATTAATCTAAAATTAAAAAGTTTTATATATTAAAAACTTTATTTGAAATATTCTTATATAAGGGTTTTTAGAAATCAATTGACTGTTTCCGAAAGGGATTGAGATCTATCTTTTTTTTTGTTGTTTTTGTTTTGTGTGTGTGTGTGTGCGTGTGTGTATGTGTGTGTGTGTGTGTTTAGTTCAGGTTTAAACCGAATAATCGAACATTTAGGTGTAAATAAACTGAACAGTAGAGCAAAACTGGAGGCCAAAGTAGCAAATATCTCCACAGCTACAGAAATTTTCCAGGAGAGCTGACATAAGCTGGAATAAGCTTGACATAAGATGGAGTATAATAAATGTGCTCAATTTAGATTCATTGAAATTATTTGCCAGTTTTCTAGCTTGAAAAGCCAAAACAAAACACAATAAAACTAATTCCTCTATAACATAGTACAACCCAGAAACCTATAGCTGAGCCCACATAACATTCTTATATAATCTTTTCCTTGTAGGAATTACATAGCACACAGAACCACTGAGAGTGCTGTCCAATAAAATTAAGTGAACAGAGGAAACAGTCAGCAACAGCAGGAGAAAGCTCAGTTCAAAGTTGTTGGCTTGAACAATGGGAGTGTCTTTTTCTATTACAAATAAAATAGCTACTAATACAGGTAATATGTAGTGTGTAGCTTTGAAAAAGGAAAAACTTACAAGTACTATAGCCATTACCTCTGTAAATGAAAGAAACTCTACAACTTTCAACCCGTTATTTATAGACCAAATTTTTCCTGGACACTGTTCACAGTTATCTGAATCTGAAAAATAATCATGGTTATTATGATTAAGAAGAGAAATAAAATGTACCTTATGGTTTCATTTATAAAAACTATTGTTGAGTAACTGTATCCTTAATAATATAAAGATAATATATAATGTGCAATTAACAACTTTTTGTATTTGAAACTTGGTAAAAAAAAAAAATGAGAAAATGTCAATCTAATGACATAATTATTATGATTAATATTAAAGTAATACACCAAATTAATATATCAGTGGATATATATAAAACATGATTGAACATTATTGGAACTTAAAAAACTACAAATAGATAGATAGATGGGCCTGATAATATTACATGATAACATGATAGTAATGATAATAATATTAACAATAATTTATTTTGCAGCCGTTGCCCCGTTGCTGTCAAACCAATCCTTATCTCCTACTTCATTGCTAACATTCACCTCTTTTAGAGGCTTAACAACCTTAAAAAACAGCATTTATGTCATCATATTAGGCTTGAAACCAACTTTAATTCATTCTCTTTACTCTTTGCATTAACCTGTATTGTTATACATAAACCTGTATTGTTTTGTTTTTCTTATAGCTCTTTTTCTGTGCATACCAAAGACTGAGCAAAGAAGGTGCCAGAGCATTAACTGCATTGTAAACATTATTTGCAAATCTTCATTCATTCGTTCATTCATTCATTCATTTTCTGAACCGCTTATTCCTAATCAGGGTCGGGGGGAGGCTGGCGCCAATCTCAGCCGACTCTGGGCGAGGGCGGGGTACACCCTGAACAGCTTGCCAGGCCTCCGGAGGGCCATCAGTCACACAACCATTCACACTCACACCTAGGGGTGATTTGGAACTGCCAATTTACCTACTGTGCATGTTTTTGGACTGTGGGAGGAAACCAGAGTTCCCGGAGGAAACCTACGCAAGCACAGGGAGATCATACAAACTCAACACAGAAACGCCCAAACTGGGAATCAAACCCAGGACCTTCTTGCTGTGAGGCGGACGTGCTAACCACTGCGCCACCATGCCGCCCTATTTGCAAATCTTAATTCTGATATATCCTTCCTGTAGTTTTGACTGCAGTTGTTTTTAGTTTGCTTTAATTTTATGCAAGAGAGTGCTGTTTGCCAAAATCCATTATCAGAAAAACTACCAATATTCAGTTTTCCTGCATCCAAACAAATGGCTTCAGACAATATGTTTTAACTTTCTGGTTTTACTATATTGACAGCAGCCATCCAAGTCATTTGATATGGTGATGAAAAAATCAAGGATACTTTTCTCTGTTGTTCAAACATTCGCATATGGCAGAATTACTTATCTGAGGACAGATAAAACAATAACAATAATAAAAAAAACAGGATAGAATTGTGTTTCTTATACCACCGTTTCTTAAACTTTTTTTAAACTATTTTTGTCATAGCAAGTAAAAAGAGCCTGTTTTAACATCTCACCACTTTTAAATTATTTTAATATAATTTCAACACTATCCTACACAAGTGTCTGCCAATACTGGAAACACTGGGCATAAGGCTAACATGTGACTTGTTTATGCACACTTTTATATCTATGGACAATTTAATGTAGTCAGTCGGCCTATCTCCATGTTTATGGTTGGTTCCTGAAAATAAGAGAAACAGAGGGCCCACATGCAAACATACAAAATGCTGTTGAGAAAGTAACCTGACGTTTGAATCCCCAACCTGGGAGCTATGTTGTGCCAACTGAACCCACTGCTGTACTGTGCCACCTTTAGAAATAAAACATGTTGCTTCAAAACAAATGCATTTTATGAAATATTAAGGCTAAATTTAATTTCATTGAGCTTAACTTTAAAGAGGTTTAAAATAATTTTTATTTTAAACACATATTAGTAAAGGACCAGTAAATAGATACAAATATATTTGTAGAAGAGGTTATTTGTTGACAGTAAATTTAGGCAATCTTATCAGAATAAGAATCAAAATCAGGATACTTTATTGATCCCAGAGAAAAATGTGTATCATGCACTGTCCAAGTTTATGTTGTAACTATTAAAAACTGTTTCATTCATTCATTCATTTTCTGAACCACTAAATCCTATTTAGGGTCACGGAGAGGATGGCGCCCATCTCAGCCAACTCTAGGCAAGTGCAGCATACACTCTGGACAGCTCGCAAGGCCTAAAAACTGTTTTAAATCAATAATTATCTTCTTACCACTGGGTTATGAAATGGCCCTGTAGTTTCTGTAAGTGCTATAGTAGGAGTACTATACTTCTGTAAGTGCTATAGTAGGAGTACTGACTCCCCAATGATGGCTTCTACTGCTTCTTGTCCAGAGCATGCACTACCTGCTATCATGTCCTCTCTATTCATTAAAGCCATGACTGCCTTCATAGATAACAAGCTTGAAAGACAATTGTCATAAATGTGGTAACCAATTGATATATTTGGAAACAAAATGTTGCATCTGTTGATTTCATCTGTAGCACCCAACCCAACTAGCTAAATATTAACTCTAAGTTAATGTGGTAGTAGTACATTGAGTGGGGCCCTGGGAAGGTTTTTTGTTTTTTTTGTTTTTACTAGAAACTATTATTGGTAAAGCAAGAGTAACAATTCCTAATTTACATTTACTCTTTTGACTTAGTGTTTATTGGGGGATGTCACAGGTAAGTGACGCAAGGTAAGTGATGTAGTTCCGGTAAAACGGAAGATTCAAAATAGGCGCGGGCAAACATTTATTCATTGATTTAATGGAATATACTCTTTTGACTTCCTGAATTCCTGAATTATGTTTATTATAGCGATGCCTCCATTTTGTGTAGCTTACTCTGTTATGTTTGCTCTGTCCTAAAACCAGAATAAAACTTTGGTAACCCTTACCTTTAAGTTTGCAACTCTTTAGTTTGGAACCCACAATTCTTACCATAAAATTAGGACACAACACAAAATATTTGAAATCCAAAGTTTCATAAATATTTATAACAATATGTTAATAAACAAATATGAAATACAAAAGTAAAAGTATTATTCCTATACAAAATAAACTTCCTTTAAAAGTCCTTCATACTTAAATAAAAACCCGGTCTGATTCGTTGCTGGAGTTCCATAGCGACCGGAAAAAAATACAAAAATGATAAATTTACTTGTTACACAGGCGAGAAATAAAATGAATGTGCGAAGGACTACTCATAAATCCTCTGACGGTTTGATGCAATGGAAGTTAAGACCTTACTCACGACCAGTGCAACTCCTCCTCAACAACATGGTTGAGTTAGATGGTACTCTCTGGCAATTATAGAAAACTTAGGTAAAACTTAATGTGTCGCTCCACAACGGAAAGGTTCCAAGATTACATACAATTAAAACTAAAGGTAGACTTTGCATCCACTACAGTTTCACAAGTATTTAACTTAAGTACTTAATTACTCTCTGCCTTGTCCATTCAAAGTGTCTCTCTCTCCTCGCTCAATACGACACTCTCTACTCAGAACTCTAACTCTCACAACTCTAACTCTCGTGTTTTTCTTTTTTTTCTTTCTGTTTACTTAACTCTCACCCACATACAGGTGATTGGACAATGAGTTTTACACCAACCAAGGAAATAAAAGAAAATGCAAAATTGACAACACAACAAGCTAGGTTGTAACAAAACATGCCTTGACATGCCCATTGCTAATAACTTACATCAAATATCAACAGTATTGAAATAAAACAAATGTCAACAACTTAAGCTGAATTAAAGCTTTTTTTTTTCAAATATGAAATAAATATTTTAGACCAAGCTACAAATCAATTGCAAAAGTCATGAGCAAGACGAAATTCACTGAGGTCAAGTCTACAAATATACATGAAAAATCATTTGAAATTTCAATTTTGTTCAATATGAAATAACTAAAAACTTAGTGATACCTTGAATACTGAGGACTACTGCGGGGGCAGAGCTTTCTCTTACGAAGTCCCACGATTATGGAATAAACTTCCAGTTAATATTCGAGACTCAGACACAGTCTCTGTTTTTAAGACTAGGTTGAAACATACTTGTTTAGTCAAGCATTTTTTTGTCTTGTCCAGCATCACAGCAAGCAGAATGGCAGTCTAGTTGCAGAGTTGTGCTGTACAATTTTACTTTTCCAAGAGGAGGTTTATGGATATAAGGTTCCTCTTGATATTCTGATTCATTTATTTATTTACTGTTGATTTGTGCTATGGAATCTATGTAATCTTGCTGGACTTGACTGAAGGGGACAGAAAAAGAAAGAAGACAGCAAACCGAAGCAAAAGGAAAACTAAAAAGAAAAAAGAGGAGACAGAAACATTATAGATATAAAGCAATGACCCTTAAAACCAAACTATCACAAGACAAACTGCTATATATGTACATAAATACAACATTTTACAAAAATAAATAGTGCTGACACCAATCCAGAGCCTGCTACACAATGACCAGAACAAAATACAAATCACAAACACATCACAACATCCATCAAAGCAATGAATACACAGCCACAGAGACAGAAAAAAAGAAGAAAAATAAATAAAATAATTAATAAATAAACAAACAATCAAATAAATAAGTAAACAAATAACAAAAATAACAATATATACACACAAAACCAAACAACAACAAAAATACATAAATAAATAAATAAATAAAAGAGAAAAGGAGAAGGAAAAGAAAAGAACACAATCATAACAAAAAACGCCAACAAAATAAAAAAAAATATCAATTGAATAACATTTATTTTACGAGCAAGACCACAACTGCGACCACACCTTCACAGTGGTCAAAGGGAGACCATGGCAGACCAGGGACCCGGGCCATTAGCAGGAACCTCGGAGCATGACCCCAAGCCACCTCGCACCAAAGATAACCCCAGGCCTACCCAGATGGTGGCAGAAAAAAGCCCCAGCCAGAGCCTCCTGTGGCGATGCCAGGACCGGTAGCGCCGACCCCGCCAGGTTCCGGCCACCCAGGGCAGCCAGAGTAGAGGGTCCGAGGCCCCTGAGGTAGTCCCCCTTCCCCCAAGGCAGAGGGCCCGCACCACGTCCAGGAGAACCAGGCCCACCAGACAACTACCTGGTGCAGGCCAGCCCCCACCCCGATGCTCTGGCCACACAGCCCGGAAACCAGGGCACCTCCGACCCTCCTTCCCCACCCTCCTCCCCACGAACTCCACACACACACATCCACTTTCATACACCCCTCCCACCATGCCCTGTGGGGGACGGCCCTGGCAGACCAGAGGACAACGAGCCCCAAATCCGGTCTCCACCACTACCCCCACCCACCCCCTCCAACACATCCCGCAGACGCGGCAGACCTAGCACCCCCCCTGGGCCAGCAGCCCTCCATCAGCGCAGCCAACCGGGGATCCAGCCCCGCGGACAACCACACCCCCGTCCGCCCCCGGCGGCGCCCAGGGTAACAGGGGTGTAAGAGGTCCCCATTTCCCTTATACTCCCCGCTGTGTGCTGATTGTAATTAAAATTGAGGGGCAGTGACCTCATTATGCTCGGAGCCATAGTATCCCCGCTCGCCATGCACTACCTGGCATGCCCCCCAAAAGTTGTTTATGTGTTGTGTTTCTTTCGTTTTGGTTTCTAAAGTGTAGTAAAAACTGAGAGGTGAGTTGCCTAAAGGTGCAGCCAAGAAGACCATTTAGATGGCCCCTCCGCTCCACCCCGCGTGACATACCCACCTCCCAAGTCCCTATATGTATATAGAAGAAGAGGGAGTCGGGGATGTCAGTCCGGAGGGAGGCAACCTGCCTTCCAGATAGAGAGCTGCAAGCAGCACTAAGCACCCCTGTTCCCCGGGAGGCCCCAGGCCATTAGCAGCTGCCCCTGGACCATTCAGCGACTGCAGCCAACGAGCTACCACAGACCCTAGAAGGCACCTGCCCACCTCACGCCTAGGGGGGAGAAAGAGGAGAGTGAGGAGGACAGCAGGAGAGCCCAGACTCACTGCACACCACCCCCAGCCCCCCCACAAGTGCACACTGTTCCTCCCACTCCCCATACACACACACACACACACACACACACTTCTTCGCACTCCACCCATTCGCCCCAGCACTCGCCCACACACACCCACACATACCCACTCAAGCTCACACGAGCTCACATCCCACAATCTTCCCCAATCCTCCCGCAGATCTGGGGGTTCTCAGGCATAGAGAGTTCTGGTAAAATTCTGTTGCTCCCTCACTCTACATGCTCACCCAGGTCCGTTGACAGTGGAATGAATTATTGCCCAAAGTTACAGGGTGCTCTCATGTCTGCCTTCCTTCTGGTTTCTCTCTCTTTACATATGCTGCCATAGTTATTCATGCCGGAGTCCCTGCTTGCACCCAGCACTAATAAACTCTTATTTTACCATTACACTGTTATAAGAATACCTAACAGCCCCCCTCCTCCTTTTCTCTCTCTGTGTTTTGCTGAGGTACACATGCTACGCCTTGGATGCCGGTGATCCTGATCCTCGGTGGATGTCGGTGGTCTGTCCTGGTGTGCTGATGCTGGCTGAAGTTCTTATAGCCCCTTGCTCCTGCTGATGAAGATCCATATGAGCCTTGATCTGCACTCAGTGACTGTAAAGATGACTTTTCGCTGCTGGTGATATAGACTCTCTTGCTGCATTTATTTAGGACTTACAGTTGTGGTATAACCAACCAGACTACATGTTGGACTGTAATGAAATTTTTCTTTGCAGTTTTACTTACAGTTGTGGTATAACCAACCGGACTACATGTTGGACTGTAAATAATTTTTTCTAATATGGTTCGTATTTTATGGTTCACCCAAATGAGGATGGGCTTCCCTCTTGAGCCTGGTTCCTCTCAAGGTTTCTACCTTGTGTTAACTGAGGGAGTTTTTCCTTGCCACTGTTGCCGTGGGCTTGCTCATTAAAGATGTGTAGGGGGTTGTGGAAAAATTTTTAGATTCCTCCCTAATTTAATTTTACTATGTACAGCTGCTTTGTGACAATGTCAAATGTAAAAATTATTTATTATTTTACAAATAAAACTGAATTAAACTGAATTGAGTACCAAAAGCAGACCAAAAGCAGACGAGTTCCAGGTTGAGATTGAATGGCACAGCCACACTGTGTCAGGATGAGGTTGGGAGAATTGATGTGGAGTTTCAGGCTGGAACCTGGTGGCAGAAAGCAATTTCAGGAAATCAAGAAGTTTAGGATTGAGGTGAGCCAAATGTTAATGGTAGGGCATTTCTCCTACTTTAAAAGAGATTTCAACAAGTTGACTAAGCTGTAGAAAAAAGGAATTCCAAGATGGGATGAGTAAAGTGCATTCCGTGAGTCTATAAAATCCTAAACAAAGCTTGGCAGCCAGCAAGAAAAGGCAATGAAATGCTTGAAGGCTCAAGGCGCAAGACATGCACCAAAATAAAAGAAGGCAGTGTGGGCAGAAGGAATGGGTCACTGTGACATAGCTAAGCACAGCCGTAAGCTGTCAAGGCACTGTGACCTGGCATATGGTACCCAAACAGGTGTGAAACAGTGTAATGGCAAAGCTTGATTTATATTTAAAATTGAAGTACAAATAAAGGGCTTGCTGATTTTATACTCATATTTTGAACTTAGTATAATATTAGAATGACACAAAGAGAAGGTCAGGGTACTTGCAAATCATTGTGGAAGGCAGCATGTGAGTTCAAGATGATCTGTAAAGGGAAGCATGCATAGTCAAAATGTTCCGTGTGAACAACTTCAACTTCAAAATCATATAAAGTTGACAAGGAAGAAGGCGCTTATAAGTAAGCGATATATATATATATATATATATATATATATATATATATATATATATATATATATTAAATTTTCAAATTAGCCTGAAAATAAGGGGAATTGGAGAAAAGAATATTGATGTCATCAGAGAAAGGATGACATCAATTTAGAAGCAGTATTGGGACAAATGAGAAAATAATGGGTAATGAGTAAGAATGTAAATTAAAGAAGGAGCAATTAAATGGCTCAGAACATGAAAATAAAGGGAAATTGTCTCAACATTAATTAATTTCATTCATTCCATTCATTCATCTTCATCTGCTTGTTCCTGGGTCGGGTCCCCAGCCACTTCCTCCAGCTCTTCCAGGGGACCCAAGGTGTTTCCAGGTCAGCCCAGACCTTTTTCTCGGTTCAACATGCCCGAAACACCACACCAGGGAAGCGTTCTGGAGGCATTCTAATCAGATGCCCGAGCCACCTCAACTGGCTCCTCTAAACGCAAAGCAGCAGCAGTTCAAATCCTAGCTCCTCCTGGATGACAGAACTTTTCACTCTCTAAGGGCAAACCCTGCCACCCTGTGAAGGACGCTCATTTCATCCGCTTGCATTCGCAATCTGGATGGGTTTTGTTTATTATTTTGGCCTAGCTAACTTCTGAAGAAGTGACCATTACAAAAAATTAAATTAAAGAACACAACATTACAGCAGTCATGATTTCTTTTATTAACCAGTATGTTATGGCTCGACCTAGACCGGGTCATAACAGGCTCACACTGCATAGTGGTAAACCTGTGTTGAATGATGTACCATTGCTTAGGGTTAAACTTTTGAGTGATATTTATATGTTGGTTGACAAGGATTTTACTTTGTAAATAAACCTTTGTGTAATGTGTAGATTTTGGTCAATAGTGAGTCTTTTTTGTGGGGGTCAATGAGAGTGATACTATTATTTTGCTAAATTGAGAACCTATGTGAAACAGAATATTTTACTTTGAGTTAATATCTGGTGATGAAATTGCATGTCATTATGTGGGATGGATTATGTTGTGTGAAAGACCATGCCACTGTGCCTACCAAGGAACTGAGAATGTTTTCCAGCTGGTTCGGTGTTGGAGCCCATTCTGTCATCTTCTTTGTCTGTATTTTTCAGGGCACAAGTTGAAATACTCTCCTTGGCATACTCAAGTTTCCATTCCAGGATACAGAGGGCATACAGTGGTTTTGGGGTGTTTTTGGAGTAAATTAAAATTCAAATTACAAATTACAAATTACAAATTTCAAATTCAAATTTCTTTGTCATGTACAAAATTCATACACAGTACAATATATAGTGAAATGCTTGTTATGACTGTCCTAAAATTTCAACAAAATATATAAAATGAAATATAAATGCAGTGGTGATTTTACAAGTAATACTGTATGTAAAGTGGCAAGTGCTTGTAAAGTGTCGGTGCAGTATGCACATAAGATGTCCAGTGAGAGTGGTTGTTGTGTGCGCAGAGTAGTGCAGGGTGTACAGAGTGCAAATTGTGTGTGCAACAATCAGCTGAGGTTGAATTTAATGTTCATGTGTAGGGTAGAGTCTACAAAGTCCAGGTACAAGTGTTCTGGTTGAGGGCCCGAAAGGCCTGTGTAAAGAAGCTCTTCCTCTTTCTGTCCTCATACTCGAGTAGCGCCCTTGAAGGGGGCCTCTTTCACAGTCTTCCCTCATACTCGCCTGTGTTTGACACAGCTCAAGCTGCATTTAGCTTTTTGATTGACAGTATGAAAAAACTGGAGCCCGCATACACATCCCAGATTGTTAAGCCATATGTGCGGAAGTGTTTGTAACAAGCTGTACATACAGGGACTTTAGCAGCTAATCAAAGAACAACCCTGTTTATAGACACATAGCTAGGGCTCTGGAACAACCCATTTCAAGATGGGCTGAACCTTATTTTATTCTGGAGTTGCTCATGGTGAGAGGCAGCAAGCTGCTGTGGGCATCCTTTTGCCTCTATCTCAGTGGGGCTGTTGAGGATCCCCTGGTTGACAAAAGGGTAGCCACCCTCTGCCTCCAGATGAGGGGATGGGTCCTGACTGTTGTTTGTGCTAATGCATCAAATGACAGTTCAGATTACCCATGCTTTTTGGAGTCTCCAGGGGGTGTGCTAAAGGGTGCTCCCCAGGGGCCTCCCTCATTGTCCTGGGATACTTCAATGCCCATGTAGGCAATAACAGTGTAACTTGGAAGGGTGTAATTGGTAGGTACAGCCTCGCTGATCTGAACCCGAATGGTTTTGCATTGTTGGACTTTACTGCTCATCATGGTTTGTGCATCACGAACATGTTCAAACATAAGGGTGTCCATAAGTGCACTTGGCACCAGGACACCCTGGGTGGAATTTCGATGATTGACTTCGTAGTCGTGTCATCAGACTTGCAGCAGCATGTACTGGACACTTGGGTGAAGAGAGGAGCTAAGCTGTCAGGATGAGAATCAGCACCTCCAAGTCCAAGACCATGGTTCTCAGCTGGAAAATGCACCCTCAGCATCTGGAATGTGGTCCTGCCCTGAGTGGAGGAGCTCAAGTATCTTGGGGACTTGTTCATGAGTGAGGGAAGGATGGAGTGGGAGATCAAGAGGTGAATCGGTGCAGCCTCTACTGTAAAGCGGAGCTTTCACTGGTTCATCATGGTGAAGAGGGAGCTGAGTCGTAAGGCAAATTATTATTATGTTCCTACACTCACCAAGGGTCACAAGCTTTGGGTAGTGACCCACAAAACAAGATCACAAATTTAAACACCTAAAATGAGCTTACATTGTAAGGTGGGGGGCTTCTCCCTCAAAGTTAGGGTGAGAAGCTCGGTCATCCGGGAGGTACATGGAGTAGAACCTCTGTGTTGAGAGGAGCCAGTTGAGGTGGCTCAGGTATTTGATTAGAATGCCTCCCTGATGCATTCATGGTGTGGTGTTTCAGGCATGTTCAACAGGGAAGAGACCCCAGAGTCGACCTAGAACATGCTGGAGGGACTATCTCTCTCAGCTGGTATGGGAATGCTTCAGTGCCCCCCTGGAAGAGCTGAAAGATGTGGCTGGGGGGTGATGTCTGGACCTCACAGATCAAGCGGATGAAGAAGAGGGCGAATCTCATCCACACCTGGAGCCCGGCCCTTTGACTATCTCGCCTCAGTGATGGGAAGACCCCTAGGGTCTTTCTCCTTCATAGAGGGCATGTTGGTAGGCTTGAGGAGGTTTTTGAACTATTCTCTTCACTTCCTGACAACAAGTTGAGGAAGCAGCACCTCACTCCCACTGTAAACAGTGTTATTATAGTCCTGCTATTTTGTAGTACAGATGTTGGATCATATTCCAGAACCTTTTTGAGGCTAACCAGTAGTCGCTTTCCAGACTGTCATCAAACCCCTCCCACACCCAAAATCTGGGCTGACCCATCTGCTGCCTCAGGAGTTCCACAGGCCAAAAAGACTTGCTAGGCCTCTTTCTTCAACTTGACAACCCACCGCAGTTGTCTACCACCAGGTTGGGGGGATTACCACCTTGACAGGTGCCGATGACCTTATGGCCACAGCTATGAGCTGCCATCACAATAATGGAGGCATGGAACATGGCCAATCTTATTTCTATGTCTCGTGCCTCCTTTGGGTCGAAGTTCTGACAAAGATGGGGGTTAAAGGCCCTTCAGACACGAGATTCCGCCAAAAGTTCCCAGTAGACCCTACATGCTTGGGTCTCCCAGGTCTGAAGGGTGGCACCACATGTCTAATGACATGACAACACAGTCAATCATTGAATTGCAGCCTAGGGTGCCCTGGTGCCAAGTGCGCTTATAGACACCTTTATGTTTGAACATGGTGTTTGTCATGGACAAACCATGATGAGCACAGAAGACAGGGCCGTCCCCTACCCAAAGGCAGAGGGGGACCATCCTTTCATCAACCGGGGAGAGCTGCAACAAGTGGGCACCAAGACAGGGGCAACAGGGATGCTTACATTGGCTTCCCACCTCTCCCTACAGGCAAATCCATAATAGAATAAATTCCAACCCCTCTCAAGAGTGGTGGTTCCACAGCAGAAGCTATGTGTTGAGGTGATCCCAACTTTATCTCATTGGTACCTTTCAATCTTAAGCGCCAGCTCAGGCTTCCTCCCCACCAGAGAGGTGACATTGAGTGTCCCACAAGCCAGAGTCAATAGCCAAGGGTCGGTCTGAATCCACACCTTCAGTTACCACCCAGACTTGCTAGGAACCCGACCCCTATAGCCCCTCCCACAGGTGGTGGGTCTGCAGAAGGGTGGACGCATGTCTTCTCTTCAGGCTGGAACTGGCAGGGCTCCATTCACAGAAGCCCAACCACCAGGCATTTGCCTTCGAGCCCCTCTCCCAGGCCTGGCTCCAGGGAGACCCTGGTAACCCGCATCCAGGCAAGGGAAACTGTGTCCTTGAAAAACTACTACTCAGAGGGGTCTTTAGAAGTATGCTTAGTCTGGACCTTCACCTAGGACCTTTTTAGCCTCTGGTGAGTCTACCAGGGGCATAATTGAACTGTGTGCTGTTGAACTCAGACCATATTTTTTGCCTAGGGAATTTTCCCATGTCATCTAAGTGGCTTAGATGTTCCTCCTTCTGCCAACTCCATTGCTGCATGTGACACTGTTCCTAGTACTATAGCCTGGTAACAGACTGAACATCCAAGTGCTTTCATTATAATCTCGAGTGACTTCAATCATGTCACCATAGACACTACACTGACAAACTTTGTGGAGTTTGTGGACTGTCCCACCAGAGAGGAGAGAACTTTAAACCTGCTGTATGCAAATACTAAGGATGCCTACAGTTCCTCCACACTCCCCCCACTGGGGTGATCTGACCACAACTTAATTCATCTTTCTTCATGCTATGTACCTGTTGTGAAGAGGCAGCCTGTGACTACAAGGACTGTCAGGAGATGGTCGGAGGCGGCCTTGGAAAAATTACAGGATGGCTTTGAAGTGACAGACTGGCAAGCACTCTGTGTGCCCCATGGTGAGGACATTCATTGTTCCAGCACATACAGTCTATTGTTACCCAAATAACAAGCTGTGGGTGACTAAAGACATTAAAGCCCTCCATGAGAGAGGTTTGGAGTTGTATGAAGACCATCACTGGTTTCAGTCCATCCAACAGCAGATGAGCTGAGGGTGGTGAGGACAGGGCCAACAAGCTGAATATGTTTTTTTTAACAGATTCGACACTGTGGCTACTGCTCAGCCCCCTTTTAACTCATCAGGAGCAAACCTGAAGCTCTTTTCCACACCACCCTCTTTCCCTCCCTCTCCTTACTGCACCTTTGCCTCATGTGATGAACCTGACAATCCTCTCCCACCTGTTAACGTCACCTATAATCAGGTTGAGAAACAGCTGAGAAGACAACACTCAGGCAAGGCAGCAGGACCAGATGGGGTGAGCCCCCGTGTCCTTAAAGCCCCTGCCCCATCTCCGTGGATTCTTACATTACATCTTCACGATGTTCCAAAGACCCCACATCCCAGTGGCTCCCAGGAGTGCACACCCATGGCACTGACTTTACATGTCATGAAGACCCTCAAGAGACTCATATTGTTCACTTACCAGTCTCACCTCAGAGTCGAGGATGCCATCATCTATCGACTAAACCATATCTACACCCACCTAGACCAGCCAGCGAGCACTGTGAGGGTCATGTAGTTTTACTTTTCCAGTGCATTTAACACCATCAGGCTGACCCTCCTGGGTGAGGAGCGATGCAGTTGGATCCCTCTCTTGTGTCCTGGATTGTGGACTACTTGACCGGAAGACCACAGTATGTGTGTCTGCAGCACTGTGTGTCGGACACCATGGTCAGCAACACTGGAGCACCACAAGGGACTGCTTTTTCCCCTTTTCTCTTTACCCTCTACACAACTGACTTTAGCTACTGCACAGAGACCTGCCATCCTCATAAGTTTTCTGATGACTTCGTAGTTGTTGTAGTTAGAGGTATCAGTGGAAGCGATGAGAGGGAATATTAGGCTGCTGTGGATTTCTTTATCACATGGTGTGAGCTGATTCATCTGTAGCTTAATGTAACCAAGATCCAAGGAACTGACTGAAGATTTTAGGAGATCCAAAACACCAGCGGCCGCTGTTTCCTTCCAGGGTGTCAATGTGGAAATGGTGAAGAATTACAAACACTTTGGAGTTCATATTGACAATAAACTGGACTGGGTTAGGAACACTACTGAACTTTACAAAAAGGGCCAGATCAGACTCTATTCTAAGGTCATTTAACATTCTCTATGCTGCAGCAAACTGCAGCAGCAGGCTGAGGGTTACAAACACAAACAAGCTGAACAAACAGATCCACAAGGCCAGTATCATTGTGGGGATGAAGGTGGACTCTCTGATGGTGTTGTCCGAAAGGCTAATGTTGTCCAAAATAAAGACAATATTCAACAATATCTCCCACCCGCTTCATAACCCTAGTGAGAGACTAATACCACCCAAATGCACCACTGAACGACACAGGAAATCATTCCTACTTGTGGCCATTAAACTGTACAACTCCTCCATATAGCAACAACATCCTCTGTTATACATTTGCATTTTTAACTATATTTACATTTTACTGTTTATCATATTGATGATACTTTACTTATTACTCACTGACAGGATTTGTTCTGTATCTGTTTATATAGATATTAGTAACTTCTAATTTAGACTTATATAGATATAGATATATCTTTTAAAATGTATATTCTATAGATATATAGACATTTGTAATTTGTATTTGTTCTTATTGAGACTTTTATCTTTATCTTATATTTTACCTTTTCTTTACTTCATATGGAGCAACTGTGTGCACACAATTTCCTCGAGGATCAATAAAGTATTCTGATTGTGATTCTGATAATGCTCCTGACAACATAGCTCTCAGGAACATAATGACACAAAAACACCTCCACCACGATAAGGTGGTGATTCAAAGAGGGGATTCTGCGACCTGATTATAGTTAATACCTGGCAATATGATAACAGACAATAAGTGACTATTTGCTATAATAACCAGCAAGTCATGAGCCAAGGGATATGTAGGGGTTGTAGAAAAATGTTTAAATTCCTTTAAAATTTTGTTTTACTATGTAAAGCTGCTTTCCAACAATATCGATTGTTAAAAGCGCTATACAATTAAAACTGAACTGAACTGAACAAATCCATGGCTTTGCATAGCTTGCTTATACTGTTTATATATCATTCAAAGTAGTTATAATACACACACACACACACACACACACACACACACACACACACACACACACACACACACACACACATATATATAT
>JAOUQZ010000031.1:2172828-2183717 GCA_028564935.1 Neosilurus hyrtlii
GGCTGAGGAAAGGGACGTCTGGGAGTCACTGCTTAGGCTGCTGCCCCCGCGACCCGACCCCGGAACAAGCGGAAGAAAATGAAGATGAAGAAGCTGTTCCATTTTCTTAAACCCTTGTCTTCGGAAGTCTGACATAACAGAAGGCTAGACCAAAACTAAATCATGGAGACCACGTCCCCTCTTCCACGCGATGTTCTCCAAGCCATTATTGAGGAAGTGCGTGGATCCCTAGCTCCTTCGGAGATTCCCTCTGCAGGGCAGCTGCTTACTGTTCTGGTGAAAGCCCCCTTCATCAACCCGAGACACTACTCTGGTGATTCTGACAGCTGTGATGGCTTCCTACTACAATGCTCTCTCGCCATCGAAATGCACGCCACATGTTTTCCACGGAGCTGGCCAAGGTTGCATATATCATATCCTTGCTGTCCGAGAGGGCACTGCAGTGGGCCAAAGGGTTGTGGAGGCAAAATGGGCCCGTGGTAGCAGAACTGCCATCCCACCAGCCATGGGATTGTGCAATCAAGCTGAACCCCAGGGCATCAGTGCCCAAGGGCTGAATCTGTCTACTGTCTCTACCTGAGCAGAGAGCCATGGAGGAGTATGTAGGGCAAGCTCTGCAACAGGGCTATATCCAAACATTCGGTACCCGCTACCTCTCGTTCCAGCAGCCCTGGAACAACTCTGTGGGGCAAGCTCGATTTCCAGAGTGCCTACAACCTGGTGCAAATCTGTGAAGGAGACGAGTGGAAGACCACATTCATCACACCTACCAGCCACTATGAATATCTGGTTATGCCGTATGGGCTTGCTAATGCTCCCTCTGTGTTCCATTGCTTCGTGAAATAAATATTCCAAGACATTTTATCATTTTGATTTATTATTTATGTAAAAAAAATAACAAAAATTATAGATAAATAAATAAATATATCAAGACATGCAGGATCGATTCGTGATCATAAACATTGAAGATAATCTTATCTTTTCCCCAGATCTCCCAACTCATGTTCACCACGTGACCCTGGTTCTCCAGCACCTCTGCCAGCATCATCTCTTGCTCAAGGCCAAAAAGTGCCCTTTCCACTAGACAATGGTGTCATTTCTGTGCTACATGTTTGACCCCCAGGGGGTCAGGATGGAGGAAGTAGAGGTAAAAGCTGTTAATAACAGTCCTGAGCTGGAAACAGTGAAGGTGCTACAAAGATTCTTGGGTTTTGCACACTTTTACCGGCAGTTTATAAAGAACTTTAGTGGCTTGACTGCCCCCTTAACCAGCCTCTTTCATAGTAAACCTAGGATCCTAGCATGATCTGAACAGGCCTGATAGGTGTTTCTGTTTTCTTTCTGCTCCAGTGTAATAACATCCTGATGCCCAGGATCACGGAACATCAAGGCAGACGCACTCTCGTGCATTCGTGGATCGGACAAAGTCTCAGACCAGCTCACAGCCATACTCCCGCCCCACGTGTTCATTAATGCCATCCAGTGGGCCCTCGGGGAACATATTAAAGCCATTCTCATCACTCACACTGTCAGGTTGACAGTATATACCCCGGGACCTCCAACTTCCCCTGCTGGAGGCAATGCACTCCATGCTTTGCACTGGTCACCCAGGGATCATAGCGACCCCCTCATTTCTGAAGGAGCGGTACTGGTGGCCCTGAATGTCTACCATGGTCAAAAGATTCGTGGCTGGGTGCAGGGCATGCGCCATGGCCAAAGCTCCTCGACACCTCCCAGCAGGGAAGCTCCTTTCTCTACCTGTTCCTCGTCGTCCATGGTCAAACCTAGGAGTTGACTTCATGACAGATCTCCCCTCTTCTCAAGGTAACACATACATTCATGTCATAGTAGATTGTTTCTCCAAAGCATGCAAACTAATTCCCCTAAAGTCTCTTGCCACAGCATCAGAAAACGCACGAGCCCTGTTTGAGCATGTCTTTTGCAAATTTAGGTTGCTGGAGGACATTGTCTCAGACAGGGGCCCGCAGTTCATCTCCCATTTCTGGGGGCATTCTTAAAACTCCTAGGTGTGACCATCAGCCTGTTGGTTTACCACCCTCTGACCAATGTGCAGACATAGATAAAGATTCAGGAGATAGGATGCTTCCTCTGGACCTTCTGCAGCTGCCACTGGCCTCCTAGAACCAGTTCCTTTTATGGGCCGAGTATACATAAAACTCCTATTTCCTGGAATGGAGAGACCACCTACGTCCCAGTGATTGATCAATGGTTCAGAGACAGTGAAAGAGTCTAAAACGAGGACCATCAGCACATCCAATGTGCCATCCACAGAGATGCCGCAGTGGCAGACGTACAGCGCTCCAAGTCACCCCGCTACAAAGTTGGGGATAAGATGTAGCTCTCTACCCAAAACATCTGACTCCAGACACCATGCAAAAAGCTAAGTCCCCATTTTACTGGTCCTTCCACCATCACCACACAGATTTACCCAGTCACTGTCCATTTAGCACTCCCTCCAACATATAAAATTCAGCCAGTTTTTCATGTTTCGTTATTTAAACCATAACATTCACCCCTGGTTTCCTTATCCACAGAGTTGGGCGAGTCAGCCGAACCCACCACTGGCTATGGATGAGGGTCCTATCTATGCTGTCTGGGGAATCCTGGATTCTCATCGGCACCGTGGGAACGGTTGTGAGTCCTCCGCAATGATATCCTGAACCTCATCTTGCTAGAGGACTTCCATCACCATCACCCCAGTCAACCAGCACCCCACAGTCGGGGTCATCCACGGTGTCGACAGTACCGGGAACAGGAGCGGTGCCTGGAGGGGGTACTGTCACATTCGCGCCAAACTCTCTCCCCAACTCTCACACACCTCTTCTCCAGTCTCCTGAGTTTTAATGACAATCACCTGCACCTTGTTTCCCTGCACTGATTAGGCTCCCTATATATACCTTCCGCTAGACTCATTCCCATGTCTAGCCTTGTTGGAGCTGAAGGTTATTTGGCTACTCCTTCTAGCATCTCGGACATCTCTCAAAGTCTATCCCACTTCCTGGTTTGTTTAGCTCCTCTGTGTCATTTTTTGTTACCCCCTCACGGTTCATTTATTTTCTTTATTTGGTTTGTTTCATTCTGTGATAAAGTTGGGAATTCCAATAATATATTAATAATTATGACTTAAACTAATTATAAACTCAGCCAACTCTGGTACATCCTGAACAGCTCGCTAGACTAGGTAAATTCTGTCAGACTAGGCAAGGTAGCTGAGATATCCATCATGCATACGTGATCTAATATAGCAATCAAAGGGTGAAATCTTAGTGAGTCAGAGTACTGCTATGAGGTATCTCCATCAAATTGGATGCTATGTATATCTATGTCTAAGCTTTTATTAAAACAAATTATGGAGTCCATTAAAAAATAATTTAGTTTTCATATGAATAATTTTTAAATATAAGAATCTTATATCATGCACTAATCAAAATAATTATGGAATAATGTAATATGAGCAGTGCAATAACTGAGCTTTTTCTCATGTTTTTGTTTATTTGTATGTTTTTAACCAATATTTCTTTTTCATACGCAAAAAATATAAATAAAATATATACACTACAACCTGTAAGCTATGACAGTGTGATTTGCTTCGTACCCAGTGCTATGTTGTCATTCAGACTGATCCTGAGAGAGCTCATAATGAGTGTATGTACATACAGCAATCTCCTGATGATATTACAGAGGCCTAAGTAAGGAAAATAGCCTGAAGCCAGTAATACTTTAAGTCATTATTCTCAATATGTCTACATTAAGGTAACCTACAGGGTTTTCAAATATGATAAAATCCCAAAAGTCACTAAGTAGCTTGAAATGAGGTGGTAATTTGAATACCTGCATATCCTAATGAGAAAGTGTGGGGTTAAGCAGTAAGTGACAAACACAAAAGAATTTAATTACCCAAAAAATTGGCCTTCTAGAAAACTTCTATAAAGGTGTTGTTAAGTTGTTCTGGTCAATAAGGTCCATGCTACAAAAAATATGTACTATTCACTAACACAGCTGTGCTTCTCAGACTCAGCGGATGTTACTGAATTAAATAGGCAGCAACATTCAACCAGCCTTCAGTGCATAACTGTTAAATATACTTAGCATTTTGTTCCAACAGGGGTTTTTATTCTAATACACATTGAACAGTTTTAGTTATATTTTGTAGCTGATATTTTGTACCTCAAATTATTTTGGCATCCTGTTTTGATGTGTGAAGTTTTTCCTAATGAGCACGATTACTGGTCATAGTAATACTCACACTACTAATTTGCATTGTGGCGGCACAGTGGAGCAGTGGTTACCACATTCGCCCCGCAGCACGAAGGTTGTGGGTTCACTGGTGTTTCTGTGTGGAGTTTGCATGTTTTCCCCCTGCTAGGGTAGGTTTCCTCCAGGTACTCCGGTTTCCTTCGACAGTCCAAAAACATGCACAGTAGGCTAATTGACTGTTCCAAATCACCACTAGGTGTGAGTGTGAATGTAAATAGTTGTATGTGTGCTTCATGAATAAACAATGAAGTTTTCAGAAGTGTTCATGCAGCGGCACAAATAGACAGAACTTCAGTGCTGGGATTAAAAACACACCCCTTCTACACCACTATTAATATTTTTGAGTTGAACTCTTAATGGCTTTTTATAATAACTCGTATAATAACTTTTATGTGATGTTTAATTGCAAGATATGTCAGTAAATGAAAATAATATTTCTTGCCATTTGAAAGTAGATCTTCGCCCAACAGGACATTGGTTGACCCAATAATGTATGCTATGATAAAGATGTACTCAATGCACTGTTATGGTAATGTGTCTGTGTTATGGGGAGCATTTCTGTTTCCACTGAGTGATTTTCTCAGGAGGATTTGAGGCCTAATGTTGCATAAGAATCCTTCATGTACAAGATAAAAGCAGGCATGAGTGATTCATTTCATGTGATTATTATTTTTTTGTCTGAGCAGATTATGTTGCTGTTAGGGCAGAATTTCATGTGCAAAATGCTGTATAATGAACGTTCTGACCAGTGTTATTTACCCTGAATATCAGAGACAGAATGCGGCTTATAAGTGTGTATACATGTGTATTTTTGCCTGTGGCATTTCTCTCTACTCTGATCTCTTCTCAGCTCCTCCAGCAGCAAGCGTGTCGACTCATCTCTGGTTCATCACACCTGCCTATGGTGGCTAGAGAAGGGAACATCACACTCGGGGGCTTGTTTTCTCTGCATGATACGATGATGGAGACACAGCTCTCTTTTAGATCTCAGCCCAAATCTGCTCAGTGCACTGGGTCAGTCAATAGGTTCTTTCATTTATTTTTAGTTGAATGTATATTAATTTACTTTATGTATTGGTGTGAAGATAGATTTTTTTTTTCTGGTGTAGTGTGCAAAAATCTTAATATTTTATTACTGTTACTGTATTTACTGTTGTATATGACAGGTTTAATTTCAGGACATTCCGGTGGATGCAGACGATGATTTTTGCAATCAAAAAGATCAACAGTGATCCTCATCTTTTGCCAAACATCACACTTGGTTATAAGATCTATGACTCATGCAGTACCCCTCTCCATGCACTTCGCACTGCTATGGAGTTAATGGGGGGAAAGGAGGAGGACACTGGAGATACATACTGTCAGGGCAGGGTGCCTGTTGTCATTGGTGATGGTGGATCTACACTTTCACTGGTGGTTGCACACTTTCTAGGTGTTTTTCAACTGCCACAGGTGAGGATATTCATACAGTTTAAACAAAATTGTAAATGCTGCATAAAACTGCATTCATATTAAGTGTGTTTTTTTTTATGAATGAATTCCTGCTCTACTCTCCTCTACTTTCCTGTTTTCCCACAAAGGTCAGCTACTTTTCAAGCTGTGCATGTCTGAGTGATAAAAAGGACTTTCCAGCATTTCTAAGGACCATGCCAAGTGACTTCTTCCAGGTGAATGCCTTGGTTAAACTGGTACAACACTTTGGCTGGTCCTGGGTTGGAACAGTGTCTGGAGATGACGCATACGGCCGTGGAGGTGCCCAAATTTTTATTGACAAGGTGTCCAAAATAGGTGCCTGTTCTGCTTTTTATGAGATCATTCCCAAAAACCATGCCCCAGCAGAAGTGTCCAGGATCGTGGAACGTATAGGTGTCTCAGGGGCTCGAGTGGTGTTAGTGTTTGCTTTAGAGCAGGATGCCAAAGCTCTCTTCATTGAGGCTCTCAAACACAATCTGACTGGAATCCAGTGGTTGGCCAGTGAAGCCTGGATCACAGCTGCAGTCCTCACCACCTCAGAATTTCAGCCCATTCTCCAGGGGTCTATGGGTTTTGCTATTCGCAGAGCAGAAATCCCTGGTTTGCAGGCCTTTCTTCTGCGTCTACACCCCTCCTCATTTAATGATGACCCTTTTGTTTTGCAGTTCTGGGAGGAGATGTTTGGGTGCTCTCCTCACACTGCAGTCAGTCGGACATTTTCAAGTAAACCCCCTTGTAATGGTTCAGAGATATTGGCTAATGTAAAAAGCATATATTCAGATGTATCTCAACTGAGAATCTCCTATAATGTTTATAAGGCAGTGTATGCTATTGCTTATGCTCTGGAAGCTATGCTGAAATGTGTGCCTGAGAAAGGACCTTTCCCTGGGGGTGTTTGCCCTGACACCCAAACCATGATTCCATGGCAGGTTAGAAAAGCGAATTTTCATTCAACTGACACATTTAATTATTTATTATTTCTATTTATTTGTGGTTCCACTCATTATTTAAGATTCCCAAACTTTATAATAATCCCGACTTTCTGTGGACTACAATATTCTTAATATGCATGCATTAATAAGTTTTCAATGAAAATACAATATGAATAATCACAGAAAAATGGTTAAAATAAAAATAAATAAATAAATACAAATATTAAAATAATACATATGTTATAGATTTTAAAAGTATATATTTTGCATTATCATACAGAGGGCGTGTCTGTTAGGTATTTGTGCAATATGCAAAGTAACAATGGAGCAGTATAACATAAAAAAAAGGACATATATTCTATAAACTATGATATTTGTGACATTCTCTGTCTATCTCTCTGCCTACCTATTTTCCCTGTCATTTCCCTGCCTGTTCCTATTCTCACTTTACTGTACATCACTCAATTCCTTTTTTTTAAACACTATCCATCTCAGCTCCTGCATTATCTGAAAAAAGTGGACTTTATTAATGAGTACGGTGAAGAAACAAAGTTTGATGCAAATGGAGACCCCGTGGCTATGTATGACCTGATCAACTTTCAGCTCTCAGAGAGTGGAGAGGTCCAGTTTGCAACCGTGGGCACATTTGATGAAACCAAGAGCATTAAACTGCAAATAGAGAAAGATCTAATTATCTGGAATGGTAACCAGAGAGAAGTAAGCCTATGGGTGTTATTAAACCAAAATTAGGAGAAATCACAGCTATTTTTATTTCATTTATTTGTTTGTTTTATTTATTTTATATTATCCCATACATTTTTTTCTAGATCTAGTGCTATAACTATATTGTATAAATACATGTTAGGTTTTATATCAGTAAAATAAGTCATGCATATCTTTTTAGTTGGCCTCCGCTTTGCTCTGCAGGTCCCAGTGTCTGTCTGCAGTAATAGCTGCCCCCCAGGCACCAGAAAGGCTATTAGGCCGAGCTTCCCTGTCTGCTGCTTTGACTGCATTCTCTGTGCAGCTGGGGAGATTAGCAATCAGACAGGTAAGTTACCCACACTACAGATCAAAAATGCAATAGCTGTGAAGCTGTTTTGAAGCTGTGGAATGTCCTTGTCCTTTTAATCAAGAATTTTAAAAGAAAAATGAATAATATATCCAGTGGTGCATAGAAACATTTCCTAAATATTCTGCTTTACAAAGCAGAGCACAAATAATGTTATAAACTTACTTACAAAAAATACTTAATACTTAAAAATACTATAATGTGATATCATATCGAGGGCTGACAGTAACACACTTACAAACACTCACACCTAGGGGTAATTTGGAACAGCCAATCAGCCTATTATGCATGTTTTTGGACTGTGGGACAAAACCGGAGTACCCAGAGGAAACCCACGCAAGCATGGGGGAAATATTCAAGCTCCACAGAGAAACACCCCGAGCCCAGGAATCGAACCCAGGACCTTTTTGCTGTGACGCGAACATGCTAACCACTGAGCCCATATCACATTTTATGAACACCAAAAATTCCATATTTAGTATATATTTTGTTTTATGAATACACACTCATTTGCTGAGCCATTTAATTCAAAACAGAATGCCAATATCTTACTAGGGTTTCTAGTAACTAGTACTATGTCAGCTGATACTGGGTGGAGGCAGGGTACACCATCGCACGACCAACACACACACACACACACACACACATACACACACACACACACACACACACACACACACACACACACACACACACACACACCCATTCACACTCACATGCACACCTAGGGACAATTTGATATAGCCAATTAGCTTAAAGTGCATGTCTATGGACTGGGGAAGAAAACCAGAATGCCTGGAGAAAACCCCACTCAAGCATGGGGGGAACATGCAAACTTCACTTAGAAAATACCTGAGCCCGGGACTCGAACCACGGACCTTCTTGCTGTGAGGTGGACACACACACCCACACACCCACACACCCACACATACATACATACATACATACACATATATATAGATATATAGATATATAGATAGATAGATAGATAGATAGATAGATAGATAGATAGATAGATAATTTATTTATTTTTACTGTGACTATTGTGTATAAGATGCCATAGAGTGTGTGCCATGTGGACCAGAGTTCTGGTCCAATGTGAAGAGAGATGCCTGCATACCAAAACTGGTGGAGTTCCTGTCCTATGAAGATACGATGGGTATGACATTGCTGGCTGTGGCCTTGATGGGATCCTGCACCACTCTTGCTGTTGGATTCATTTTTGCTTTCAAACGCCATACACCTCTTGTCAGAGCGAATAACTCAGAGCTTAGCTTCCTCATCCTCAGCTCTCTATGGCTGTGCTTCCTTTGTGCCCTGGCCTTCATTGGACAGCCTACTTTCTGGTCATGCCAATTACGTCACACAGCATTTGGTATTGCTTTCTGTCTCTGCCTGTCTTGTATTTTGGGAAAAACAATGGTGGTCCTGATGGCTTTTAAAGCCACACTGCCGGGCAGCAATGCCATGAAATGGTTCAGACCACCACAATTGCGCAGTTTGATTTTCCTGTGTACAGCAGTACAGGTTGGGATTTGTGGTGCATGGCTTGGCCTGGCACCTCCTGTACCACGTAGACTAATGACTCGGGAGTCAGCACACATCATCCTGCTGTGTGATATGGGCTCTACACTCGCCTTCTCTTTGGTCCTGGGCTACATTGGCCTGCTGGCTGCAATCTGCTTTTTGCTTGCCTTCTTTGCTCGGAAGCTTCCGGATAAGTTCAATGAAGCCAAATTCATTACATTCAGCATGTTGATTTTTTGTGCTGTTTGGATTGCCTTTGTTCCAGCATATATCAGCTCCCCAGGAAAGTATACTGTAGCTGTAGAGGTTTTTGCCATCCTGGCTTCCAGTTACGGCCTTTTGCTGTGTATCTTTGCCCCAAAGTGTTACATAATCCTGCTCAGACCAGAAAAGAACACAAAGAAGCACCTCATGGCTAAAACCACAATAGAAAATAAGATTTAGCATAACAACTTGATAAAAATGTTTATGTATATGTTTAATTCTGGATTTAAAGATCTAACTCGTTTCATATTATGTGTTCCAGTTTCAATGTAAATTGTGGAATGTTCATACAGTATGTGACACTTCAGCACTAAATAAGTCACATGGGTCAGTTTCTCAAAAATAACATAATAAAGAGCAATGAACATGCTTTTAAATAATGCATATCATTTTTTGATAAGACAAAATAAAAAAATGGAAAAAATATAAATAAAAAATTGGGAAAAACAAAGAAAGAGAAAAATGTTTTAAAAGTGGCCAAAATCAGCTCCTTAGCAACATACTTCTGTACAAGCAATCAACATGAAATTTGGAAGAAATATGTAACTAATATGTAAATAATGTAAGCTTTATAACTATATTTTATTTAGAACATTCTCAGCATAGTTTATGTTGTCATGGTTACATTTTAACATGATTCAAGACCTTGGCTTTTTAATCAGACACGAGATGACAATAGTCATCAATTCAGAAGAAGTATTTTTTAGGAAAAAAAAAAAAAAAAAAAAAACATATATATATATATATTTCCCCCCTTTGTACTTTTATTGCATTTTTTTCCCTTAAATATTCAAACTTACTTGCAGTTAATTTTCTGATGCCACTTCTCATGTCCCATCATTCTTTTGGCCTGAATTGGATAAACATGTGTTACCATCACACGATAAAGTTGAACTGACATTTTAAAAAATGTGCCTTTATGTAATATGTAAATGCTTTTGTATGTCCATACAGCTTAGGAAAAGTTTGTTTAGGCATTTATATTGGTTTATTGTTGAAATTATGCACTTTAATATATAATGATATGTAATAAATAGCAGGAATTGAGCAGGGGAATCCGTGAACATCTCACAGGGTTGACTAATTATTTTGTGGCATTTTTTAGATGTTTATAAGAAAATCTGTCAGGGATTCCCCTTTTGACACACATTCAGTAGGACTTTATAAATCTATATGTATGTATGTGTGTGTGTGAGTGTGTGTGTGTGTGTGTGTGTGTATATATATATATATATATATACATAGTACAGACCAAAAGTTTGGACACATGACTACTGACATTGTAGATTCACACTGAAGGCATCAAAACTATGAATTAACACATGTGGAAATATGTACTTAAC